>JALNIF010003611.1:0-11007 GCA_026284005.1 Thecaphora frezii | reverse complement strand
TAGAATATTTTCTCGTTTGTTGGCGGGGGGTTGTGTTTGTGGGTGGGGGGGGGGGTGTTGGTGGGGTGGGGGGGTTTGGGGGTGGTTTTGGCGGCCGCCGCCAACGTTTTACAGTTGTGCCCACTTCCACCGCCTCCCCCCCCCCCCCCCTTTTCAGAGGTACTGAACGTACTCTCCGCTTAGAAGAGCAGTCGTCATGTCGTCAAAGCAAGACGGTGAGGCCGTTTGCTCGGAGAGCATCAACGCCGATGAGATCTTCGCCGAAAAGCAGGCCGGTGTAGCGATGGCCGAGGCTAGCCGCAGCGTCGCCGGCTGGACCCTCTGGATAGGCATTCTTGGCATCGCGCTTGTCGCCTACATTGCCGGTCTCGACAACAACACCATGTGGGCATGGCAGACGGCCGCTACAATGCAGTTCAAGAACTATCCCGCCTACACCGCCATCGGTATCGTGCAACAGGTCATCATCGCCGTCGCCAAGTTCCCCATCGCCAAAGTTGCCGACGTCTTCGGCCGAGCCCAGGCCTACATCGTCGCCGTCACCTTCTGGGTCATCGGTTTCATCATCATTGCTGTCTCCCAAACCACGCGAGACGTCGCCGGAGGTACCGTCCTTTATGCCATCGGCAACACCGGCGTTCAAATCATGCAGCAGATTGTCATCGCCGACTACATCTCGACCAAGTGGCGAGGAGCCGCCATTGGCCTTGTTAGCACCCCCTACATCATCAACTTTGCCGTCGCTTCGAAGATTACCACCGCGATTGCCCCCACCGGTAGCATTAATGGCTGGAGGTGGGGTCCCGGCTTCTTCTGCATCTGCGCCCCTGTCGCCGCTGCCCCCATCATCCTTGCCCTCGCCATCAACCAGACCAAGGCCAGGAGGCAGGGCCTCATCCCCCAGCACCCTTACCTGCGCATGTCCTACATCTCGGCCTTTGCCAGCTTCTTCAATGACATCGATGCTGTCGGCCTCTTCCTCCTCTGCGCTGGCTGGCTTCTCTTCCTCCTTCCGCTCAACCTGGCCAAGCTTCAGGTCGACGGATGGCAGACTAGCTGGATCATTGCGATGCTCGTCCTCGGCGGAATCATGATCATTGCCTTTGCCGTCTGGGAGGTCTTCTTTGCGCCGTTCCCTTTGCTCAACCGACGATGGAGGCTCAACAAAGACGTGCACCTCGCCACCTGGATCGGCTTCTTCGACTTTTTCAGCTTCTATCTCTCCTGGACCCCTGCTTTCACCTGGGTCATGATCGTCAAGGACTGGAACATCAGCGATGCCACATACTTCTCCAACACGCAGTCGCTTTCCCTTACCGTCTTCGGCATTGCTGCAGGCTTCATCTCGCTTGCTACCAAGCAGTACAAGTGGTCGCTTTGCGCTGGCGCCTTGATTCGAATCCTCGGCATCGGTCTCATGATCAGGTACCGTGACGTCGCATCGTCCGCCTTCCAAGTTGTCATGCCTCAGGTCCTTCAGGGACTTGGCGGTGGTATCCTCGGCGTGACTCTGCAGGTCGCTGCTCAGGTCAGCGTCCGACACCAAGACGTTGCACTGGTCACCGCCTACGTCCTTCTGATCACCGAGATCGGTGGCGCCTGCGGTACCGCCGTCGTCGGTGCCATCCAGACCAACTTGCTTCCCGGCTACCTGGAAAAGCACCTTCCCATGCTCGACGCTGCGACCCGAAGCCAGATCTACGCGTCGCCCACCTTCTACCTCACCACCTACCCGATGGGAAGCCCCGTGCGCGAGGGAATGATTGCAGCCTACAATGACTACATCCACAAGCTGCTCGTTGTTGGCATCTGTCTCGCGATCCCCCCGGTCATCCTGTCCGTCTTCCTCAACAACTATCTACTCAACAACAAGCAAAACTGTGTCAGCGATGAGCTCGCTGGCATGTCCATCACCGCCAGCGGAGCCAGCGAAGAGACGGTCAACCGCAAGGAGTGAAGCCGATACCCCCTACCTTAGATCCTCATCCATCTCTTTATAAAGGCGAAAAATAAAAGGCCACCCCCACTACTGTGGCAGTGTTTGGCACGAAGCCAAACCCCGCTTATTTTGTTTCTTTGACCTGCTCAGTCCGGGCTCTACGGCCTGTTGCTGGGTAGCGCTGGTAGTGCGCACCTTTGCTCCTTGTGTTTTTTGTTTCTGTATTCATATCCCGACTTTCCTTGTACCTTTTTCCTTTCTCTCTCGCTGCTTTCTTCTTTTTCCTCTCGACGTAAGACGACGACCATCATGACCGCGCGACTAGATAGCACTTCATCTGCAACCAATTGGGTTTTATGAACGGGTTTTCATTCCAATGCACATCTCTTATCGGGTCTGCTCGAGGCAAGATGATGGCGTCTGTGTGTTCAGGGTTGGAGGTGGCCTTGTAGTGCTGGATAGTGGCTTGTGCTTGAGTCTGAGGTTGTGTAGACCCTGGTGTGCCGATTCGGATTGAGGTAACCAGGCGACACAATTTACGTTTCAACAACACTACGACACATCGGAAAGCTAGTCCATCCGACCTCATGATGTCGAGGAAACAGCATGCGATTACAGCACTCCGCCAAGTGCGCCAAGACCAGTTCGGCATCTTATGTAAATCCCGCTTACTTGGTTTGTCACATCCAGCAAAACCTTGATGAAATGGCCAACTTCACCTCGGCGGAGCCTTGGTGAGACCGCCAACTCCATCCTGGCGGACCCTTGGCGTAGCGGCCAAATCACGAACGAGTTCAGGCCCGCATTCACCGACGACCGAATTCGAGGCAAGACAGCCCACCGGTCGTCCATCTGAACCTTGCAACGCCGACGTCGTCCTTCCCCTCCTCCTCGCTTGCCGCACGAGCGTTGTCTGAAAGCGGTGTCTGAGCTTTGTATCGTCCGAATCTGAAGTGCGATACTGGACGCATCAAAGAGCATCGCCACCGTCACGAGTCCCCTCTATCACTAGCATCCCTAGCTCGAGCACATCGAGCCAGCCAGTCTCACACGAGGCCCAAAACCGGTGTATTCCAGACCATACCAGCCTATTGCGCGTCGACCCTGGAATCCGATGACGACGAAAACGGCGACGGTAAAGAGAACATTACATTGAGCGGCACGATGGAACGAGGTGCATCAGGTTCCGATCTACGAAAGGAAAGGGGGGGTTAGGGTTAGGGTTAGGAGAAGCCAAGGGGGATGAAAAGTACAAGAGATAAGGGGGTTAGACTGGGAGGATTGGTTCCATAAATGTCCAGCGAGGCCGGAAGGCAAGCGGTCCATGCAGAGGCCCGTAACACGCTGGCAAAAGATACCTGGGTTAAAAGTCGGGGAACATGTCGCCCCACTTATCTGGAAGGTCAGGCCGATTGTAGTCGGTCACGTCGTTTTCCGGATATCGCTCGAACCTGTATAGTCAGGAATCCGAAGCAGTGGCGGTCAGGGTTGCCCTTTAGCCCTGGTATGTATGGTTAGAAACATGGCTCCCCATTGTGCTACTCACTGGCTCGAATCGCCGTCGACGGTCACGGTCGGCAGGTACGGCGCCGGGATGTCTCGTCGGTAGAGGCGATCCCAGTCGACCTCAGCAAACCACAGATGCTCAAAGATGTCTTTGGAGCCCCGGTGCAGGTTTCCGAACCGCTTCGAAAGGTCGGCCGTGAGCAAGGATTTGAGGAGGTCCTTTACGCCGGCCTCAAAGTACGGCGGATACCGCACCTTGCAAGCGATGATCTTCTCGTACAGCTTGATCGGATTGCCGTCCTCGGTAAAGAAAGGCGGATGCCCGGCCAGCATCTCGTAAAGCAAAACTCCGAGGGCCCACCAGTCGACACTCTTGTTGTAGCCTTTTGAGCTGACAATCTCGGGTGCCAGGTAGTCCGGTGTACCGCAAAGAGTCCAGGTGACGTCCGGGACATACTTGGCGAAACCGAAATCGGTAATCTTGAGGTGCCCGTCAGCGCCAAGGAGGATGTTTTCAGGCTTCAAGTCTCGGTAAACGATGTTGTTCTGGTGGAGATAGTCGATGGCCAGCGCCACTTCTGCCGTGTAGAACTTGGCGACGGGATGCGGGAAGCGCAGCGACTTGCGGAGCAGCGTGAAGAGCTCTCCGCCGGGAACGTAGTCCATGACCATGTAGAGGAAGGTGGGATCCTTGAAGGTGCCCCACAGATTGACCAGGAAGGGATGCCGAACTATGGAGAGGACGGCGCGCTCCGAGTTGGTGTGCTCCACCTGCTTCATCTTGACCACCTGGTCCTTGCGTAAAACCTTGATAGCGTAGAATCGCTGGTTGTGCCGACTCCGGACCAGGTGAACCCTTCCAAAACTACCTGTGCCCAGAGTCCTCTCGATGGCAAAGTCGGTGAGAGCGTACCTCCCGCTCAGCTTCCTCTGCTGAGACGCAATGGCCAGGGGCAGGGCCGAGGAGCTGTAGGTTCCCGTCGAGTTGGCGGAGGCGAGGTGGGAAGCGACAGTGTGGGGAAAATGGGATGATGAAGGCTTGGTGGCGGAGGAGACGGCCGCTGTTCTAGCGAGCGTGTCTGGGACGGCGATGGCCGCTGGGTTCGAGAGGGCGGCTACGCCCTGGACTGCAGGGAGGCCGGTGGCAGCGGTGGAGTCGCCGGCACCGGCCAAGGCGTGTTGTGGAGCGTGCTGTGGTAGCTGTGAAGACGACATGGTTGCAGCGAGTGCAGGTGCGGTTGAAGCCAATGCTGTTGCAGAGGCAGGTGCTGCCACCGTCGGTGGTGCGGGGGGCGACGGCGAGGGTGGACCTGTTGCTACTGACGTGCTGGTTGCTATCGGAGCTGGGGTGAAATTGGCAGCGGCGGAGCTGGTAGTGGTGTCGGTGCCAGCCGTGGGATGGGTCAAGGTGGCAGCGGCGGCAGTGGTGTTGGTGGTTGAGGAGCTCGGGGATGGCCTAGCTCGGCATGGGGGCGAGGCCCAGTCTTGCGATGCTTTGCGTTTGAGCGTTATGGTGGGAAGAAGGGTGCCGTGATGAGACGGACCCAGGTGGCAGTGCGGGAGACGACGAGGTCAAGGTCCGGGGGTGAGGGGAGGAGAGTAGGCAAGGCTAGGATGGATTGCTGGGAAGCGAGGAGTGGGCAGGATGAGCGATAAGGGATGCGGATGCGGATGCGAATGGGAGTGGCAAGCAGCTATGATGGATGGGCGTGGCGGCGTGTTTGGAGGCGAAGGGTTTGGCTGTAAGCGGCGGGTAGGGGGCCAAGGATGGGAGGGTGTAGGTGGCTGGGTGGCAGGTGCTTTAGGAGTGGTAAGTGGCTGGGGGGTTGTGGGTAGGCGTTGGAGGGGGGCTGGATTGGAGTGATGATGGTGGTGGTTGGGATGGAATGGGGTGGTGAGGCCAAGGGGGATATGAGGGTGATGTGGGAGGGCTAGGGATGGCGGAGGGGCCAAGGATGAATTTCACCCCCGGCGAGTGAGGGAGCGGGGCAAGCGAGTGGGGACAAGGGAGTGGGGACTAGGGAGTGGGGTCGAGGGAGTGGGGGACGAGGGGCGAGGCGAGGATGCCGGCGGTGGTATGCGGCAGTTGGCTGTAGGGTTGAGCGGTGACTGCAGACGGCAGCGGGTTCGGAGCAGGTGTCAACCGACCGCCGACGATGGACAACGAATCCCATCAAAAGATTCTTTACGTATTCATTCACAGAAACGAAAGGCAGACGTCGTCGACCACAGCTGACACTCGCACCCAATCCACCCTCACACACGCACGCCCAACCCTCTCACACGCACGCACCCGCGCACGCACACACACACACACACACACACACTCTCTCTCTCTCTCTCTCTCTCTCTCTCTCTCTCTCTCTCCCACTCTCCCACTCTCTCCCCTCTCTCCCGGGCCCGTGCTTGTGCCTTGCCTACTGATCTGATTCGTGATTCGGATTCATTTCATCTGCTACTTTTCCGCCGCACGCACACCGGCACGCACTCCCACACCAACACTCACACTCACACATACGCTCACACTCTACTCACGCGCACACCCACATCCGCACCCGCACACAAACGCATAGCAATTACCAATACCAACAACATTCTTCAATCAGCATCACATAAACCACAGCGTAAAAAATATAAAATGAAATAAAATGAAAAGGGAAAAAAAAAACCCCATCTTTCCCAACTGCATTCGTTGGCCTCGCACTTTGACACCAACCGTGCTTTACTTTCGCCTCTTGCCATTTGCCGTTTGATATCAGCCCATCCAGTGTCTGCATCTGCCTGCGCTTCTCCTTGTCTCGGCCTCAGTTGCCTCTTGGCCTCTCTTGCTCGGTGGCTTGGATAAACTATGTACTTGGTTGCGTGGAAATGCAAACCAAGTAACAAGGTATGTACTCGTGACTCTGAGCTGCAGCCCCAACGCCATCTGACGCACCCGCGCAACGCCCGGCCCACTGATGACTCTCCATACATATGTATGCAGTTATGGCCTAAGACTTGGTTGGCGCCAAAGCGTTGCAAGCTCATCCCACAGCCTCATCCCTCGTCGCTGCTGCTGCTGCTGCACAAGCACACCTGCACGCACCACGCGGCTCCACCTCTCTTCTTGCTGCGTGCATGGCGTCCCAATCGCTTCCACGTGTGCCTTGCCTCGCGACGCGGCCCATCCGGCGTGACGCGCGAATCGCGCCTGGAATGCGCATTGGGCGATCACCGAAAGCCTTTGGTTTGGTTCGCTCGCGCCCGCTTCCCACTCGACTCGGATTGCAATCCCACGCCCAACTCCACATCACGGTCGAGCCACCTCGGCACTCGCCCCCCGTCCTCCACCATCCCTTGATTGTCTCCTCCGCGCCCCCTTCCCACCGCCTCTGCCCTTATCCTCCCTCGTCCGCCTCGCAACAACTTCCTCGTCTGGCCCTCGGCCCGCTCTCCTCCTACTCCCACGCCGTTCCTTTAAGCGCCATCCTCCATCACCGCTATCGGCAACCTGATCGCATTTCTTTGGATCCATTCACCCCACCGAGCCGCGACCCTTTCAACATACACACAGCAGTACCCACCATGTCGCTACCAAGACGCTCCTATGACCCCCGCAGCGTCTGCCTCTTCCCCATGCCCCAGCTCCCCGCCGTGCTCCGCACCAACAAGCGTACCTTTGGCATCTACCTCTCTGGCGCCCTCTTTGCGCTCGGCTGGTGGTTCTTCCTCGACGCCTGCATCATCTCCTCGCTTAGCCTCAAGCCTCCGCGCGACCCTTCGGTGCCCTACGAGCCTCCGGCCACCCACATCACCTTTGCCGACTGGATGCCCGGCCTCTGCGGCACCATTGGCATGATCGTCGTCAACCTCATCGACAAGCAGCACCTCACCGAAGCCGGCGGCACCTTTTCCTTTGGCGGCGGATCCGGAGGCGGCTTCGGCGGCGACAACGTCCAGTGGCGCGCCCGCCTCTTCCTCTTTGTCGGCTTCGCCCTCCTCGCCGGTGGCCTCGCCGGCTCCGTCACCGTGCTCACTGTCAAGTACCTTGTCGCCGACGTCGCCGAGGGATTCGAGTACTACGGCGTGGCCAACGTCGTGCAGAATGCCGCCATCATGCTCAGCACCGTCCTCCTATGGATCAGCCAAAACACCGAGAGCGACTTTGAATACAACCTCACCCTCTAAGGTGCTGGGGTCAAAGCGTGCCCGCTTGCGCTTTCTTCCAGGAGGCCCCCGCCGGGCCGGGCCGGCTGGGCGACGGCGTCGTTTCCTTTCCCCGAACCTGAACGCTTATGGCAAACATTGATGGCGACGTCATCTGTACGACTCTCCCGCTCCCTTGTACCCACTCTTGTCTAGCCGTCCTCTTGCCTGTTTCTGCGCCGGGCTAGGTCTCTCGAAATGTCATGGTTGCGCAATCCACAGAAGGGCGACCTGGCGCCTGGATGGCCTGATGGTCTGCCACGATGCGCCCAGGCGAGGGTTTGGTTGGCGTTGCGCCTTCTGATGTGTGTGCGAAGCCTGTGCCGTGTCGAGGCAAGCTCAACGGGAAGCGAGTGGCGCCGACGGCGAGCTAGCTGAGTGGACCCAGTGCGTCGTCGGCGTTTTGCGCGGCATTGTGATTGGCCGCGACGCGGGACGGCTGGAGTCGGTTGCCGAGATAAGACCCGACTGAAATCTCGCCGTGTGTTCAGCAACGGTTGGACCATCTTCTCGACTACTCCGCCCCTTCCCTGCCTACGTCCCCCTCTGCATCCTTGCTACATAGATAGCTCTCGACGCATGAGCCACCCGGATCGAATGGCCGCGCACCTCGCGAGGCTTCCTCGTCGCCTCACAAGCCCACCGCCCGTCGTCGGCCCCAGCATCCTCAGCTGCCCTACCATCGGTGCGGTGGCAGGCCTAGTCCCTCGCCCGCGCACAGCCAACCGTGCTTCGCCTCGCACCTTGATCCCCTTGCGTCTCTCCTCTACCATCAGAGACAGCCATTTGCCACCGCTACTCCGGCTCCGCGGCGCTTGGCTACCAAATGTGAGCGACGCCGACGCTTCAGGTCGCACGGCAAGCGGCGCTGCTCTAGACTGGACCATCAACGATGCGGGCGACCAAGAGTGCTGGGCCATCATCGGGCCCGCGAGTGAACAGGGCGGCAGAGCGAGGCGGGAGATCGTAGATGTAAGCACAGCGCTCCGTTCGCGTTCCGAGACGACATGGTTCCGCAAGGCTCAACACACTTCCTTTGCCAAATTTGCCCGTGATTCTAGGTGATACTAGGACGGGCGAGGCCCAAACAGACTTTGCACAGCTCCACAGAAGCTCCTGCGCCCGGACCAGAGGCGCACAGTCTCTCTTACCATCCCAGCGTCCATCCTTTCCTCCAGGCAGAGGACGGCGTGGACGCCGGCAGGCTGCGCAAGCTGCCGTCAGACGCCATCAAGCACGTCTCGTTTGCTACGCAGATGGGCGGGCGCGGCTCATCGGGAGAGTTCACCAACTACAGTGCCCGCTACGGCGCGATCCGGGACGAAGATCGGGTCACGCTCTACGAGCGATTGATGGAGCTGCTCCAAGTGCCCGTAGGCCTGGTCGCCGCACAGAAGATGCTGCCCGATCCACTGATTGAAGCTACCGAAGCCACCCAGGATGTGGTCGGGCTCTTCAAGTGGCCGAGCGAGCAGGCGCGCACCTCGGCCAGGGAACGAGCGCTTCGGGCCGACGCCACCATCCGGACGATGGCGCCCCTCTTGCTGATCGACGATGAGCTGCTACACCGGCCGGTGATTGCGCTGTCCAACGGCCAGACGCGCCGAGCCAGGATCTTGTCGTCGCTCATCAGCGGCGCCGAGGTGGTGGTGCTGGAGGAGCCCTACTCTGGCATCGATGTCGGCACGAGGCAGGCACTTTCTCGACTCTTTGGTCGACTCCACGCCGAGCGTCGGCCCCGCTTCGTCCTCGTCCTCCGAGAGCAGGACGAGGTGCCAGACCTGGTGACGCACATCGTGCGGCTAAACGAGGCCGGCGCCGTCACGCAGAAGGGTCCCAGGTCACGTCCGTCGGCCGTGGCCGCTTCGGCGGAAACGAGCGACGCCACCGACGCTCGGCAACGACAGCGGCACGGTGGTAAAGGTGGCTATGATGTGGTCAAGCGCAACGCCGCCGACGGCATCGGTCGCGGCCGTCCCGGACAGCCGCCGGTGGTCAGCATGAACAAGGTGTCGGTCGTCTATGGCGAAAAGCGGGTACTCGATTCGATCGATCTGCAGATCCTGCCGGGAGACCGACTGGTGCTGGCGGGCGACAACGGATCAGGCAAGACTACGCTGCTGGCGCTGATGCTGGGCGACCATGCGCGATCGTTTTCCTTTTCGCGCGACGAGCTGTCACTGTTTGGCATGGCGCGCGACGAACCGCGCAATGCGAGGCCCCTGCTGGGCAAGCGGATCGGCCACCTGTCACCCGAGCTCTTTAACGCTTTTCCGCGCAAGTCGGCCGAGCGCGGAGGGCTGACGGTGGGCGAGGTGGTAGCGTCGGGCTACGGCAACGTGTTTGCGAGACGGTCGTACAACGAGGCGCAGAAAAGGAGGGTTTGGGGCCTGCTGCGCCATTTTGCCGACGTCATCAGGTCGCCCGACGGTCGGACGCTGACGGCGGCGCAGTCGGGCGAGCTGACAGGCGAGCAGACGGGTGACGAAGAGGTGCGTGACATCTCGCAGCGCGGCTTCACGGAGCTCAGCTACGGCTCGCAAGCGATCGTGCTGTTGCTGCGTGCCGTGGTGGGACAGCCGGAGCTGGTGGTGCTCGACGAGCCGTTCCAGGGCATGGACGCTCGGCAGGTGGAGAGGGTGAGGGATTACCTCGACGAGAGCGCTCTGCCGTGGAACGAGCAGCGCTGGGTGGTGGGCGATACGGAACAGGAAAAGCAGGCCGACGCCGAAGCCAAGCGGCGGATGGCGGTGGTGCTGGTGAGCCACTACGAGAGCGAGTGGCCGACCCAGTTTGGACGCCTGGTGCGCCTCAGCGACGGCGTCGTCGTAGAGCGCCTGTGACGGTGCAGCGAACAGCACGCAGGCGCAGGTGTGTGTTTGTGCATCATCTATGTTCTAACACCTATCCTTGCTGTTTGATAGAGGGTATACGTTCTCTCCAGGAGACTGGCATGGCGTCACGAGCGTTTTGCGTCCGAGCATGATGCTGGCGGGCCAAGGCGGGCGAAAGCAGAGGGAGCGCGAGATTGTGGCGCGGTATTTATGGGTGCCTCGGTCTGCTGCGCGCAAGAAGCCGAGAAGCGGAAGTTGGATTGCGGGGAAACAACAAGAATCACAATACGATCCTTATTGTCATTCGTTTGATTGGTTGACACTAGAAACGCTAAGTGACACGGCAACATGCACCATGTCAAAGGCGTTATTGGTTTGCACCGTGTTAAAGGCGTTATTGGTTTGCACCGTGTCAAAGGCGTTATTGGTTTGCACCATGTTAAAGGCGTTATTGGTTTGCACCATGTTAAAGGCGTTATTGGTTTGCACCGTGTTAAAGGCGTTATTGGTTTGCACCGTGTCAAAGGCGTTATTGGTTTGCAC
>JALNIF010003607.1:0-16600 GCA_026284005.1 Thecaphora frezii | reverse complement strand
CACCCACGCCCACAACCCATCCCACACATATACACAATAGCATCCATCTCATCTATCATATCAGGATATCTCGATTACCCAATCCTAGCCAAAGACCCCAAAGCAAAAGACAAAGGAAGCACAGAAACGAAACAAAACACCTACGGAGCCAACTCATAAATAGTCCTAAACAAGGAAACCTCGTCCCCACCCCCTGCTTACGCATCATCAAAGATGATAGTTTTGCACGATGGCACGCTCCTATCCGCCGCGTGGATCATGGCCTCCCGCGCCTTCTCCAGGGGAAAGCGGTGCGTGACGAGCTTCTTGACATCGAGCATGCCCGACGCCACCAGCCGGATGGCGCGCGGCCACGTGTCACGGTAGCGGAACAGGAACTTGAGCGTAATCTCGTTGGTGCTCAGGTGCATAAACGGAATCTCTTGGAAGTTGGCGCCGACGCCGATGACGAAGACCAGGCCGGTCGGTTCGGTGGCGTAGGCAGCCGTGTGGACCGACGACTGGACGCCCGTGCACTCCATCGTCACCGCTGGCATCACGTCATTGCCGCTGCCAGGCGTGAAGCCGCACGCCGTGGTAAACAGCTTGATGATGTCCTGCGCACTCTCCAGCGGCGTCTTGGCCGTGTCGATCTGGTAGCTGAGGTGCGGAGAATCCAAGAGGTTTACAAACGAGGGCAGAGCAGCGTCAGTATCCAGAATGGGAACAGGCGTTGTAACTCGGAGCGCACGCCAGACACTCACGTGTGGACGTCGGGCACGATGGTCTTGGCAAACTCGAGGCGGTCCTTGACGACGTCGGTGATGACAATGGGCGTGGCGCCGGCGGCCTTGGCGCAGAGGAGCTGGACGACGCCGATGGGGCCGGCGCCCGTGATGAGAACGGGCTGGCCCAGTTTAATCTCGGCCTGGAGCGTCGCCTGGAGCGTCACCGAGAGCGGCTCGAGGAGGGCAATCTCCTCAAAGCTGCGTGCGTTTTTTTTTGAGTGCAATAGAGCAAGAGAAACTGCCATCGGTCAGCGATGCTGGGGCCGGGACAAGCGGGGAGGAGGGGGGATTGGCGGGGAGGTTGCGCGGGTGGCGCCGACAGGACACTCACGACATCGACTCGGGCACCTTGTGGAGCCATCCTGCAGGGTGAACGTGGTACCTCCTCAGGGTACCATCGCGCGGCGGCACCGAGTAAAAGTCGACGGTAGGGCAGAGGTTGTACTTGCCCTTGAGGCAGAACTTGCACGTGGGCTTGAAGCAAGGGACGCCGGGCTCGATGGCGACCTTGTCTCCGACCTTGACGTTGTCGACGCCCTCGCCGACGGCGATGACGACGCCTCCAGACTCGTGACCGAGGCCGACGCACTTGTCAATCTTCCACGGGCCAAGGCCGGCGTGCTTCCAGAAGTGGACGTCGGAGCCACAGATGCCCGTGGCGCGGACGTGGACCAGAGCCTGGCCCGGGCCGGGCTTGTCGGCGGGCTGGCGGACGAGCTCGAGCTCCTTTTCCGAGGTGGCGAGCAGAGCGATGTTCTCCTTGAGCGAGGAGAGGTTCGAGAGCGGGGCGGAGTCGGCGACGGGAGCCATGGTGGGCAGTGGGCAGCGGTTGGCCGGGGGGAGGGGGGGGGGAGGGAAGAAGTTGGGGGAAATGGAGAAGAGGGGAGAGTGGTGGGTTGGTGTTGGCGCGGTAGAGACTGCGGGGTGGTATGGAGATGGAGGGGCAACGAAGAGCAGGTGGTTGGGTATAGAGGGGGGCTGGCTTGGACTTAGTGGCGGTGCGGTTGGCCCCGTTTATAAAGGCGCAGGGCGAGCAACGGCGAGGCGGCGGGTCTGCGCTGCTCGTTGCCGCCGCCAACGGAGACGACGGCCGAGGCAAAAGCGGGGCCCAAAGGGTCAAAGGGTCAGAGGGCCAAAGGGTCAAAGGGTCAGAGGGCCAGAGGGAGAGCTTCGCTCAGCAGCCATCCGCCCTCTTGTCGGTTGCTCCGTGTAGGCGACAAGGGGGGAAGCGAGGTAATTGCCTCGGTGTTGCTCGTCCATAGTCGACTCTGCCGCCAAAGGCTAACTACGCTCTCCAGTCGCTACTCTACCTCAGTATACCATGGGTATTTTACTGCCTCCATGCGGCCGGTTCACTCTTGCCACTCTAGCTACTCTAGCTACTCTACTACTACAACTGCTAACTCCTCCCTGTGCTCGGCTCGGCCGGCTATCTCTGATGTGTGGCCTTCCCAGGCTGGTCGCTCTCGAGCCACCGCCGACCGGTGTCAGCTTAACTACGTAGCTGTTACTTGGGCGTAACCCACGCGACGTCGGCTTCTTCCGCCCACCTCTGACTTGCGCAGCGGCCACCGGCATTCTCAAGCGCACACTTTTTTCTCCTTTTCCTCCTTCCTCGGGCCGCCCTTTTGCCGTGTCGGATGGGCCGACGTTTGGCTGAGAGCCGAGGCAGGGCGTGAGCTACGCCAGTGACCCCTCCATGCATGTGGATCCTGCCATTAAAAAAAAAAAAAAAAAAAAAAAAAAAAAAGAAAACGAATATTCGACCAGGACGCTTTGCTTTATTGTACATATGCTTTTTTCCCCCCTTCTCCGGTTTCGGCAAACTCTCTCGCTCCCCTCTCCTTTTTGTGCCCCGGGCGCTGCTTAGTGTGCTTAGTGGGGAGTGCGCTGTGTGCCGCGCTACTTTCCAGCTCACTTGGCTGCACGTCAAAAACGCGGGGCCAGGTTGCTGCAAGGCTACATCGCTCAACCCTCGCACCTCGCTCGGACCACCACGGCAGTCTGCTTTTCCCCGCCATTCATAATTCTTCTCTTCGGCAATCTTTCGCCACGCTTCTCAAACCTCACCGCCAAAGCCACAAGTAGAATCCTTCCAATGGTCCTTTCCTAGGCGCTTTGCCCCTCGCGCTAACACCGCTGCGCTTGCGCCTTCATAGAGCGATCACTGCGACTCGCGATCCTTCTTTGCGGCTCGATGCGGTCGGCCCAGCTCTGCGCCGCACCGACCACACGGCTCGATGCGAGGCCAGCTGAGGCAGCTGGCTAGCTGGAACGTCACCTCTTGCCATGTCTTTCGAAGCAGCCCTCTCCGAATGTCAAAGGCTCCGAAACAAACGAATACGATCAAGCACAGTACAACGATGAAGGGTACACTGACGACGACGACCCAGGAAGCGCAGGATGGCGTTGCGCCGCTGCCCGCCACGCTTCACGCCTCCACCCGCTCGCCATCGAGCTTGGGGTAGTGACGAAAGAGGCCTTTCGAGTAGCGCCGTCGACGTTCGCTCTCGAGGTAGCCCGCAAGCTCCTCGGCCACCTCTCGGTACAGCGCAAACACGGGGCTTGCCTGCTGCTGATTCTCGAGCGAGGCCATCAGCCGCGGGAACGCAAATTTGATCCCGTCGATGACCTGTGTGCGCCGCCCGAGGCACGGTCCAGGCCAGAAGAATGGGGTGAGGAGGGACGGAGGTGGCGTCGTCAGTTGCACTCAGTCGGGCAAGGGGCAGCGCGAAAAGCAGCGTCTTTCGATCCGGACGCTTTTGCTCACCTGGAAGAGTGTCAGGTCCGCGACTGTCGTCTTCTGTCCGAAGAGGCGGTGGGCGCCGCCCTTGTTGACCGACTGGTTGGCCTCGATGGCCATGGCAAAGTGGCGGAGGAACTTGGGCACGCGCTGGTTGCGGAAGCCCTCGGCCTTGCGCTTGGCCTCGGCCGCCTGGTCCTCGTAGTAGAGCTGGACGCCGATGGGATGGTGAGTGTCGTGCGTCTCATTGGCCAAATCGAGCGCTGTCAGGGTGAGCTGCTGGATCTGGGCGCGTCGCACCTGGCGCTCGATGTCCGAAAGGCCCGTCTCGTCGCCGACCAAGCCGAGCTTAGGCGCGAGGTAGGCCAGAATGGCCGGAGTCTGGCTGATGTAGTGCGAGGCGGATGGGGCCACCACCTCGAGGATCGGCGGTGCAAAGTGCGGAGGATGACCGACAGGTGATGCGGACGACATGACGTGGCGCTGCAAAGAGGCGACGTCGGTGTCATCGGTGTAGGGCTGGCCGGCGGCTTCCAGCGCCAGACGAACAAACTCGCCTCGGCCGGGGATCTCGGGCCAGTAGTGGAGGATGTAGCGCTCGTCGGACATGGCGGATGTGGGTGGACAGCGAGTAGGCTCGTAGGGCGAGGAAGGGCGAGGGCTAGTACGTAGACAGAGGAGATGGTGGGAAGAAGAAGGACAGTCAAATCATAATAAGAACCATAATGGCGATGCACGGCGATCCTCGGCAGGTCCGTGGCTGAGCGGTGGACAGTGGGCCGTGCCCGGCTGGGGGGTATTGGGGTCGAGGCAAGCGGATGCGGAGGAAGGCGCTGGGGCCAGCTGTGCCGGTCATGCCTTCTCTCTCTCTCTCCTACGGAGCGCATATGGGCAGTGATGAGTTTTGATCCATGAGTTACATATGAGTTATGAGTAGGCGTCGCGTAAGGTCGTGGTAAAGTCTCGAATACCAACAGGTGACTGGTTGATTTGCATCACCACGCTTTGGTTTGTGGTGTTCTCTTACGCAGCAGATAACTAGTTAGTAAAAAAAAGGAAAAAAGAAAAAACAGCAAGCAAGCAAGTGGAGGGCCGACAACCATCCAACTCGGGCGGCTGGCGTTCTCCACAGCAACGGTAGGCCGCGCGGCCCGCCGCTGCTGCGCACGCTGAAAGCCAAAAGCTAAGCGGGTTACACTCACGACTCGTCGGCTAGTCGGCTCCACACCACCAGAATACAAGTTTGTTAGTTGCTGTAATCGCGAACCCGACGCTGCGCGGGCCGAGCGGCTGTCATCCGCCGTCGACTGCAGCAACGAAGCATCGATCCTCGTTTCCCCGTCCGTCTTTCTCCCTCTTCCCCGTACCTGCTTCGCTTCGACCCTTGATCCTCCCGTCGACATCCCCGCCACAAGAATCGCCGCTACCGCTAAGTTCTTCGTCCGCCGGATCCTCGCTCACCCAGCTCCCGCCGCTACTCAACCGCGGACGGTGGTTCGCCAACATCTTTCCCTCCTCCCCTCCTCCGCTCCAGCGTCTCCAATTCCTCACCTTCACCCCCTCGCCACCTAGCCTTCGCCTCTTCGCTCTGGCAAACCGCACCTGCTCCGTCCTCGCTCCGGCCGTGCTCGAGCAGAGATGGAGTTCAACTTCACTGGAGATAGCCGGCCGGTCCGCCAGATCAACCTCGGAGGCCAGTCGGGCCACGGACAGAGTGCAGCACAGCTAGCCGCTGCCGCCCGCGCCGAGAGAGCCGCAAGAGGCGAAGCTAGGAAACGCAATGCCGCCGCCGCCTACATCCAGTCCAGCTTCCGCGGCACCAAGGTCGCCAGGGCCGTCCGACTCCAGCTCGCCACCCGCTTCGACCAGCTCGCCTCCCTCATCGAGCAACAGCAACAGCAGAAACAGCAGCGGCAGCAGACGACACTGCTGCCGCCGCCACCGCCTTCGTCTTCCGCAGCCGACAGTGCCGACCCGAACATCGCGGCGCTGGTTGAGAGCTTCGTCGAGCTGACCAGGCTGCTCGTCTTTAGCGTCGGCCGCATCGAAAGGAGCTTCTGCGAGCAGGATGCGCAGAGGCTGACCCGGTGGTGCCGCATTGTCTGCTCGCCGGGCGCTGCCGATACCGCCGCACCGCCCCTCCTCGCCGTCGCCTTCTCCCGCCCGACTACACCCTCGGATCACCGTCCGGAGACGTCGAGCCAACGAGCCGACCTCGTGCTGCTCGTCTGCGGACGGATGCTCGCCCAGGTCTCCCGCTACGCGCTGCTGCTGCCCGCCGAAGCGAGCGTAGCCTACTTTGACATCTTCCGCACACTTACGTCTCCGGATCCGTCCAACCCGCTGGCCTCGACGACGCTGATGCTGCCCAAGGCCGCGGAGTCGGTGCCTCTGGTCGAGTACGCGCTGCGGCGCCTTCTGAACCTCGGCCTCCACCGCTCGCTGCAGCGCTTCGTCCTCTCGTTCCCAGTCAATCGCAAGGCATCCCCGGCGATGGGTCCGGCCCTCTCCCTCTCGCTGGCCCCCTTCCGCGTCTTCAAGGCGCCTCCGGCCGCCCCGCACGAGCAGCACGGTAACAGCGCATCGATGGCCATCGTCGTTGACGATGCAGCCGACGACGGCGACGCTTCGGCCTCGCCGAGGCAGAGGGCGGTCCAGTCGTTCTGCACCTCGATCCTCACTATCCCGCTGCTGTCCAATCGGATACCTCTGGCCTCGGTCACCGAGCTCGCCGCCGCCTTCCCCTTTTCCGACGTGGTCGAGCACATCTCGGCCCTCGGCGCCTTCAGCGTCGCGACTGGCGACAGCGCGCTCGACGACAATCCGCTGCACTCGCCCTACTTCTTGGCCAACTTCTTGGCGTTTGGTGCGGTCAGGGTCGCGCACCTCAAGGACGGCAAGGCGGTGCGGGCCTACCTCGAGGCGCTGACGGTAGCACAGGACGCTCTGCCGAGCCAGGTCTTTTTGAGTCCGGAGGAGTGGAGGTTGCAGTCCAAGAACCGCAACGGCGACAACGACAATGACCACAGCAATGACGGCGGCCACGTCGATGGGATGCCGGTGGGGGCGGATTTGCGGGACGTCGACATGTCTGACGGCTCAGCCGCCGCCGCTGCACGGAGCGCCTCCACCACCTCGCGGACCGTGATGCGGGCGCCGCCGACGTCGTCTACCTCGCCCAGCATCCCCGCCTACACGCTTCCGCTGGACGCCCAGACCCACAAGCGGCTGGGCGTGCTCGTCTCCGAGACGCACCTCTCGGCGCTGCTATCGGCTTCGGGGCGCTATCCGACGTCGACGCGGCAGGCGCTCTGCTGCTTCCTCTGCTCGACCCTCGTGGCGTGGCCGGCGTCGAGCCGCGAGAGGGTCTTCAACACCATCATGTACGGGTACGTACAGCCGATGCGCAACGCCGCCGCGGCGCCGGTGCAGGCGGCCAAGGGCGCCGCGGGCCAGCTGGTGGGCGGCTTCGTGCGCGAGCTGTGGCGCGGCCAGGTGCGCGGCAACGCGTTGGCCCGAACGTTGGCCTCGGCGGGACCGGGTCTGGGCGCGCGTGAGACGCTGGCGACGCTGGCCGATCCTGACCGCGCGGCGGAGTGGCCCGCCTTTGTTCTGCTCTGCGAGCTCTACTCGCGCTGCCTGCTGACCATTGGCGACGATGAGTTCTACCCGCCGAGCTCGACGTCGACGCTGGGCGGCGGCGGCGGCGCTGCACACGACGCCTCGTCGACGAGGAACCCGCTGACGCTCGACGAGGTCATCAGCCTCAGCGCCATGCTGCGCAACATCGCCTTCGCCATGTACTGGCACGAAGGGTCTGGCCTGCTGACCCACCTCGACGGAGATGGACCCGGTGCGGCTGGGACGGTGCCGCGGGTGCCCGGAATGAAGCTGCCGCTGCTGTCGCTGCGCAACCTGCTGACGAAGCTGCTGCAGCAGCTCCACGCGCGCGACTCGCGAAGGCGCTTCACGCCCGAGGGCCACTGGTTGATGCTGACGCAGCACGACCTTCAGAGCTTCATTCAGACGGTCATCCTCGAGGAGCGCGAGCTCAACGGCGCCGCACACCAGTCGCTGCCGCCCGAGACCGACGACGAGGTCCTCGGCGCGAGGCGCGACTCCGACGACATCCCGCCGCTGCCCGTCGCCGAGCAGCTGCGGTGGCGCCGGACCCAGGCGAGCAACAAGCTGTCGGCGCGCAACCTGGCCTTCTTGAGCCCCCGGCTGGGCGTGCTCAACAACATCCCGTTCGTGATCCCGTTCGACGTGCGCGTCGAGATCTTCCGCCAGTTTGTCGCGATCGACGCGCAGAAGCTGGGGCTGGCGCGGACGCCGTTTTCGACGCGGCAGCGGATCCGGGTGCGCCGCGGTATGATCGCCGAGGACGGCTTTGCCCAGATGAACCCACTGGGCCCGCGGCTCAAGGAGCGGCTCGAGATCACGTTCATCGACCGGTGGGGGATGGAGGAGGCCGGCATCGATGGTGGCGGCGTCTACAAGGAGTTCCTCACGTCGCTCGTCCGCGAGGCGTTCGACACCAACCGCGGGCTATGGAAGGCGACGGATGCGCAGGAGCTCTACCCGAACCCGCACAGCTACGCCAAGGCGCCGGACCAGCTCGAGTGGTACACGTTCCTCGGACGGGTGCTGGGCAAGGCGCTGTACGAGGGCATCCTGGTCGACATCAAGTTTGCCAGCTTCTTCCTGAGCAAGTGGCTGGGCAAGCAGGGCTACCTCGACGACCTGGCGAGCCTTGACAGCCTGGACCGGGAGCTGTACCGCGGCCTGATCTACCTGAAAAACTATCCGGGCGATGTCGAGACGGACCTGGCGCTCAACTTTACCGTGACTGATGACGAGTTTGGCGTGAGCAAGACGACGGAGCTGGTGCCGAGTGGGAGCGAGGTGCCCGTGACGCGCGAGAACCGGCTCGAGTACATCTACCGGGTGTCGCACTACCGGCTATCGGTGCAGATCGCGGAGCAGTGCCAGGCGTTTTTCCGCGGGCTGTCGGAGATGATTGATGCGCGGTGGCTGCGGATGATGAACCGCGAGGAGCTGCGGGTACTGGTGTGCGGCACGGAGGAGCCGATCGACGTGGCCGACCTGCGAGCCAATACCGTCTACGGCGGCTACCACGAAAAGGACGTGGCGGTCGAGTACTTTTGGCAGGCGCTCGAGTCGTTTGACCAGCCGCAGCGCAAGGCGTTTCTCAAGTTTGTCACGAGCTCGCCCAACCCGCCGCTGCTGGGGTTCGGCGAGCTGTACCCGAAATTTTCGATCCGTAACGCGGGCAACGATGCGACGAGGCTGCCGACGGCGAGCACGTGCGTCAACCTGCTCAAGCTGCCCGAATACCAGGATGCCGAGACGTGTCGGCAGAAGCTGATCTATGCGATCCAGAGCGGGGCCGGGTTTGATCTGTCGTAGCCGCCGCCGTGGCCATGCCCTGGCTGCTCCTTGTCTTGGGGAGAACTTCTCGGCCCCCTTGCCCTGCATTGTCTCGTGTGTTGCCGATGTATTTTTTCCCCTTTTCTTTTTGGCGTAGTGGAGCACGCCTGTTTGTCGGAGGGGAAGGAAGAGTCCCATTTTCAGGGATGCATGCTTGGTGGTGGTGGTGGCCTGTGTGTCGTCCGTGTTGTGCCGAGTGCCGAGTGCCGTGTGACGCGAGGGCTGCGGTGCGGGATTGGCTGACGCGTGGCTGCCGGCCGGGAAGAGGGGTAGGGTGGAATGGGCAGCGAGGAAGAAAACACACCGAGTTGAAAAGGCGCGTCGGTGGGTGAAGTTGGTGGGTTAGGATGGATGGATGGATGGATGGATGAATGGATGGATGAATGGATGGATGGATGGATGCATGGGATGGGCTTTGGGCTGTTTGTACAGAAGCAGGTTGGGCTTGTACAGAAGCAGGTTGGCTGGTTGGTTGGTTGGGTTCGCTTGACCACCATATCCGCTCGACTCGCCCCCTTTGGTAGGGCCACGCCTGTGCGCCACTCGATTCACCTCCGCCGAATGCCAACTCCATCCTCGTCCGCCTCCACTTCACCTTCCGCCGCCGTTACTACTATCGACGCCGCCATCTCTTCCCTCGCCGCCGCTCTCCGGCCCGCCAACGAGCGCCTGCAGCCATGGCCTGCCGACACTGCTCCCGCCAGCTAGGCGTCCCAGCTGCGACGCTGCGCTCCTACCACGCTCGCCGCATCGCCGCCTCCTCCTCGTGGGCCGCACCCCTACGCGGCTTCGCCACTACCGCCTCCTCGTCGTCGTCCACCTCCTCCTCTTCTTCCGCTCCTCGGTCGCCACCACCCCAATCCCCGCGGCGCAGCAACGACAAGTGGTCTCGCCACCGCACCCAATACAACTACGACCCCTTCACGCTCCACCCTTCCGAATCGCACCTCGGCTACCCGCTCGTCACGGCCGCCGAGCTGGCATCGCACACCACCCGGCCGCGCTGCGTGCGCATGCTCGCCAGGGACTTTATCCACGACTCGCTGTATAATCCGCACTACGGCTACTTTTCCAAGCAAGCCGTGCTGCTTCCCGAGAGTCAGCGAGCCTTTTTCGACGCATCGTCGTCGTACTCGTCGTCGACAACGACAACGATGGACAGGCCGGAACGCTTCGACTTTGGTGCGATGCGCAACGAGGCGGATTTCATGCGCGCGGTGCAGCGGCGCTACATGGACTTTGAGGAGAGGGTCGAGAAGGTGGTCGATGCGCGCCACCGCGAGCGAGAGGAGAAAGAGAGGGCCGACGAGGCCGAGAGCTTGGCGCTGCTCGAGCGGCGCGAGCGGCGCGAGCGGCGTCGTGCCTCGAACAGCGGTGGCGGTGCGGCGGATGGGACCGCCGCCGCGGTTACGCCAAGCTACTCAGCCGCCGGGCTTGAGGCGGCGCAGCAGCGCGGACGGATGCTGGCGCGCAAGGCGCAAGAGGGCGTGCAGGAGCGCGAGGTCCAAACGATGGCGGCCAAGCAGGTATGGCACACTCCGACGCAGATCTTCCAACCGTTCTATGCACGTGCGATTGCGCGGTACCTGGTGGCCGAGTACAAGCTCAACCTGTACCCGTACGACGATCTGGTCATCTACGAGCTTGGAGCGGGATCGGGCGCGTTGGCGCACGATATCCTCGACTACCTCGTGGTTGAGGAGCCCGAGATCTACGCTAGGACGAGGTACCGCATCTCAGAGATTTCTAAACGCCTCGCAGAGGGGCAGAAGGCAAGGCTGCAAGAACACGTAGAGAGGGGCACCGTCGAGGTGGTCAACAAGAGCTTTTTGGACTGGGACGAAGATGTGCCGGAGCCGTGCTTTGTGATTGCGCTCGAGGTGCTGGTGAGTTGGTTGCGGGCGTTCTGAGGCCCTAAGAGGGGGGGGGGGGAGGCTAATGTGCCAAGTTGCTGACAGCAGTGGTGGCGTCTTGGGGTCACTTTCTTGTTTTTCGTTCGGCTCGACATTGCAGGACAATCTGGCGCACGACGTGGTGCGCTACTCGACGTCGACGTTGGAACCGTACCAGGCCATCGTCTCGATCGACGAGACGGGCGACATGCACGAGCTGTGGGAGCCCGTTTCTGACGAGCTCATCCAGCGCTACCTATCGCTGCTCTCGTCCATCTACCCTTCAACGCGTGCCCTACCCATCGCGGCGTCGCGATCGCTGCTGCGTTTCGTACCGGGTTGGTTGCGATCGGGATTGGCCAACCATTTGCCGTTCTACCCGAACCTGACGCCGCCGCACTACCTACCGACGGCACAGCTGCAGATGTTCGATACGCTGCGTCGCCATTTTCCCCTACACCGGCTGGTGGTTTCGGACTTTGACAATTTGCCGGAGGCGTGCGAGGGGATTGATGCGCCTGTCGTCCAGACGAGGTTCAAGGGTACCATGGTGCCCGTCACCACTTACCTCGTCCTTCAGGGGTTCTTTGATATTTTCTTCCCCACTAATTTCCGTACGCTGCGGGAGGTTTATCTGAGGACGATGGCGGCCCCCCCGAGGAGGGCGGGCGGAGAGGGGACGGCCATCATCCCGCCAAAGAGCTCGCCGCTTAGGTCGGATTACTTTACGCCGTCCTTGGGTCTCGCGTTGGATCGAGCTGGGGCAGAGCGTGGTGGGATGAGGGTAACGCCGAGTCAGATGGCGAGGAGCAATGTCAAGCTCTACTCGCATGCAGAGTTTTTGGAGAGGTACGCAGAGACGGACCAGGTGAGGCTACAGGATGGCAGCAACCCCATGCTGAGCTGGTACGCGAATGCGAGCTGGTTCTTGTCGTAGTTGGCCGGTGCGAGCGAAGTTCAGCTCGGCTTGGACAAGGGGTTTCTTCTGGCTTCGTCGATGTATGGCGGTGTGCGAGCGAGACAGCTTCCCTACTCGCTGCGCTTGTCTGCCCTTGGTGGACAGCGCAGTTTGTTGTAGTTTTTTTGTGGATCCTACCTGCTTTCTCCCGGTAGAAGGTGGCATGGAACGGATCATGCAATAGGCACGAGAGGCGTGCCTACACCCCTACTAGAGATGAACGCCCCCCGACTGTAGCCAGGCGAGCGCCATCATCCGAACCCCAGCGTCGTCCTCTTTGTCCGCGTAACGGCGCTTCCACCTTTCCTCCGCCTAGGTGCACGGGCCTCTCTCACTCTCTCGACCATGCGTGATAAAGAGAGAACATGCATTATCCGTTTCCATTATAGTACCACGACAGAACCACAGACGCTCTCTTCCGCCCCCGGGGCGATTTCAAACGGCATCGTTCACTTTGGAATCGCGGCTAACGTAGCTAGCCTTGAATCGCCACGCTTTGATACCCTCGTAATCGATCCAATCCTGATGGGGTAGTCCCTGTACGGGCTGGTCTGCGAGCGAAGGGTCGAGGAAGGCTTCGGGCCTCAGCCTGAGTAGGCCTTGGTAGGCGACCGGCTCGAAGGGTTGCGAGGCGCTGTCAAAGTCAAACTGCAGACGGCGACAAGGGAGGTGTCGGAGGCAAGATGCGAGGGAAGGAAATGCGGGATTAGACTGCGTGCTGGTGGGGTGGAAAGCGAACGAGAGAAAGAGAAAGAAGGGGAGGCACAAGGGAAGGATGGCTCACCTGTGTAACTACGCCTTTCGCGGTCTTGGCGCCGAACCAGGGTCTCGACGCCCACCTGATCGCCTGGTCCGCCGCATCGGGCTGCTGTTCCTGCTTTGGACGCCTCTGGAGCGAGGCCTCGAGGTACCCTTGTACGTTGTACTGCACCTCCCCCTCATACGCGGCCGGATAGCCCGTCGGCGCCTTGGCGGGCGAGATGGTGACGCACGTCGACCTCAACCCGGCGACCCAATCCGACGACACCGCTAGCATCCACGAGTCAAACAGGATCTGCTGCTTGTAGACGAAGGCGTGGGAGGCATCGACGATCTGCGAGGCCTTGGGGGTATCGGGGTGGCGCATGCCGAGGATCTCGAGCTTGGCCTCGCCGAACGACATGCCAAAGGGCGGAGGACCGCTATTGTTCTGGTAGCCCAGCTCGAACATTACGGGGTGATTGGAGGAGGCATCGTAGAGAGAGGGAGAGAGGCCGAGGGATTGGATCTGGTCGTGCGTAAAGGGGACGAGAAGGGTGGGGAGGAGAGGGCGGAGGGGTGGGGGAAGGAGTTGTTGGAGGTAGGCGATGGGAAGGAGGTGGGGGAGGAGGAGGACGTCGTAGGTGCCTTTGATTTGCATCGCGGGTGGCGGAGCAGCGGCAAGAGGGGGAGGAGGTCGAGGTGGGATGCGACGGAGCAGGATGGACGAGGCGGCACTGGCGGCAATGGCGGCGGTGGTGGTGGCGATGGTGGTGGCGATGGTGGTGGTGGTGGTGGTGGTGAGGATGAGGGTGGTGATGAGGATGAGGGTGGTGATGAGGATGAGGATGAGGGTGGTGATGAGGATGAGGATGTGCGCTCCCTTTGTGGTTGGCTGCTGCGTTGGCGCACGCTCGCTTGGTGTGAGCTTGCTAAACTAGCGCCTGTTGCAGCTAAGCTGGTGACGTGATGCACAAGCTACGGCAGCATTCATATGCAAGCTGTCACGTATCAATCACAAGAAGAAGAAGAAGAAGAACAAGGTTCTTATCTTACATACCCAACCCCAATACCAACCCGAATACCAACCCCAATACCAACCCCAATACCGACCCCAATGTGAATCTTAGACGTTCTGCTCGCCTCGGCCTCCACATTGGCTGGGCGAGTGACCGAGGCGTGCGGTGCCGTACGAGTGGAATGGGGACGAGGGCGACGCGTGGGTTGCTTTTTCTTGGCGGGGTTGGCTTCGTCTCGGGTCAGGGCCCACTATGGCGCTCAAACTTGAAAGCACACACTATCTACAGCCATCACAATCACAATGCGAATCAGAATCCACATTTTGGAAACAAGCACAACGCAAGCCGCCACAGGCGAATTCGCAATCAAGAATTACCATTTCCACGCGCAGGCCAAGCCGGCTTTAGTCGAACGGTTCGTGGTTGGCGCCAACTCACAGCGGCTCCTTACACCCACGCTGCACGAATTGCACTCACTCTTGCTCTTCCCTTTGTGCTTGCACTTGAATCCACCCGACTCGACTCGACCTTTACCGGCGTGCATTCACCAACTCGTACGCAATCTCTTTCTCTCTTTCTCTCTCCCTCTCCCTCTCTCCCTCTCCCTCTCTCCCTCTCCCTCTCCCTCTCTCCCTCTCCCTCTCCCTCTCCCTCTCCCTCTCCTCCCTCTCCCTCTCTCCCTCTCTCTTTCTCACCCACACCCGCCACCGCATCGCTGCGGGCCCTCAACCTCAACCTCGAGTCCCTCTGACTCGCTCTTCCCTCCCTTGGCCTGGCACCTTCCACCGCCGCCGCCAGAGACGACATGGCCGTCTCGGACAGCGGAAGCACCTCGACCACCGCCGCGCCAGACCCATCGCCCGACGAGTGGACCTGCAAGTGCCTCAACGTACGCCTCCGCCTTGCTGACCCAGCGCCAGACGCCACCCCGTCTACCAAAGACTCCAATGCTAGCATACACCCCGTCCCACGCAACGTCCAGCTCGCCAGCAACCACAATGCTATCCAGGTGGTGAGTGCGAGTCCACCCCTTGCGTAGCACTCCCCTTGGTCCAAGCTGACCCACCATCGCCTTTGCTCTGCCCCGTCCATCCGCCTCCCGCTTCCACTGCCTCTCGCAGGCCTTTCCCTACCTCACCACGCGCGAAAACGTCGCGCTCCCCGACCGCGGCCTGACGCTCTCCTGCACGCGCTGCCTCAACTGCTCAGCGCTCGTCTACGGCGCCTCGAAGCCCGCGCCTCCGGGTCCCGCGCGCACCTTTGGCTTCCATGCCCCTTCGGCCTCGTCCTCCTCCTCCACCATCTCGGCCGCTGGTGCCGCTGCAGCCTTTTCCACCGCTGCCGCCGCATCAGAGTCGCCCAGCCGCGATCCGGCGCAGAGCGTCGCCGGCGGCAACCGCACCGCGTCCAGGGAGGTGCGCCCCTACGAGCCCTTTGTGCGGCCCCTCGACGGCAAAATCGTCCTCCTGCCCGATGCCCTCTCCCCGCAGGCGGCCTCCGAGGCCCAGCGCAGCGAATCCTACTCTCCCGCTTTTCGCATCCTCGTCCAACGCAGCGGCGACGCATACGAGGCCGCCGCCGCGACGACAGCACACGACGCAGAGGCGTCCACTGCCGCCTCCCCCGAGCAGCAGCGCGGCGCCAGCACGCCCGTCCGGCTCTCGATCGCCGGCCAGAGGCGCTCCTCGCTCAGCCCGCTCTCGAGCGGCGCCATGTCCTACACGCTGCCCGCCGTGCCCGCCCACCTCATCACCTCGCCGCCCTCCTCGCCCAACGCGGGCGCCTCGCTCTCGTCGGCCAACCTGGGAGCGCCTGCAACGGCGGCTGCTTCATCGACGACGTCGTCGCCGTCGTCGCTGCTCGCGGGCAATGGCTTCAACCATCCGCTGGCCAAGATGCTCGACACGGCTGCGGTGGAACGGCTGCGCGAGTTTCGGTCCAAGGCCGAGGCCGAGGTCTTTGAGCTCGTCCGCCAGAAGCGCCGCGAGATGGAGGCGCTCGAAAAGCGCACCAAGGAAGAGGCCGAGGCGCTGCTGGAGGCGACACGGACGCGCAGGACCCCCTCCGGCGGACTCGGCGGCGCCTCGCTGATGGCGGTGGCCCTCGGCTCGTCTGGCATTGCCAACGTTGCCCAGGGCGGCATCGGCAACAACCTCAACGGCACCAGTACCCGGCGGGGACGGGGCTCCTCGGTCGCCGCTCCCGAAGGCGTCCGCTCGAGAGACTTTGGCGCCGCTGCTGCCTCGTCGCCTTCGCCTTCGCCGACGCAGCGCAGCCACGGCTACCCGGCCATCGGCGACCACGACCAGGGTCACGACGACGACCTCCCTCCGTCGGCATTTGAGCGGCGTCCGACGGCGGCTCAGCCTTCGGGTTCGTCCTCGGGCGCCCGCGCGCCGAACATGTCGACCTCTCTATCGGCGCTCAGCGCCTCGTTTGCAATGCGCGGCCGCGATGCGCCCGCGCAGCTCGAGGACTGGGCCAGCAAGCGGCGGTTGCGCGAACGGTACCCCGAGGGCGACCACTCGGCGCTGACGTCAGCCGTCAACTCGACGGCCAACTCGCTGGCCAACTCGACCGACCACTCGGGCGACGAGGTCTCCGCCAACGCCGCCCGCGGCTTCCTCCGATCTGATCGCCACAACAACGGCGACAGCCGCGAGCGGCTCCGCGAGATGAGCAACGACAGCGTCGACACCCAAGACGACCAGGAGCTGGCAGGCCGCGGTCGCAGCAGGGGCAGGGGCGCCTCGCTCGACCAGGGTCCGGCAGAGGTGGAGAGCGGCGAGCTGCGAGACGTCCACGCCGCGGCCCGACCGGAGCCAGAGGCGGCCGCCGAGCCCGCCTCGTCGCGGGGTCGTTCCGGCCGATCGGCCGCCCCCTCGCAGCTGGCACCGCCCGCCGTATCATCGTCGTTGAGGTCCAAGGCGGCCGCATCGGTCCTGGTCGACGACGGCAAGTTGGTGGACGACGATACCCCACAGGTGGGCGGCAAGCTGATCTCACCCCAGTCGGCGCCGCAACCGTCGGCC
>JALNIF010003604.1:0-15561 GCA_026284005.1 Thecaphora frezii | reverse complement strand
CAGCCCAGCGTTGGAGAAGCGCGAGCCGCCGCTGCTCTGCCGTCCGTGCCGCTTGGAGCGCTTGCTGCCGCCGTGGCCGTGGCCGTGCTCGTGTGCCAGTGATCCGACGTCGTGCTTGCCGTCGCAGCACGCCCGCACGTTGTCGAGCCCCTCGAAGCCCTCCTCCTCGTCCTCCTCGAGCATCTCCTCGGCCGTCTGCAGCCGCGGATCGTTGACAGGCTCGTTGAGGTCCGAGAGCTGGTCGTAGCTCTCGTCGGGCTCCATCAGGCTCGAGACGCCGCCGATCGACCTTGATGTGGCCCGTCGGAGGCTGCTGGTCGGGCTCATCGACATCTGACGCTCCCTCTCCTGCTGCTGCAGGTACTCGCGCGCCGGTAGGTCTCTACGCTTGCCGGTCGACGGGTACATGACGCTCGAAGCGCCAATGCTGCTGCCTCGCCGCCTCGGCGTCGACTCGGGTGGCGCGAGGTTGTCAGTCGATTTGCGCGACAGGAAGCTCCTCTGCGCCGACAGTAGCGAGGGACGCTGCGAGTTCGATGTTTTGGAGCGTCGTCCAATGACCCCAGTGGTCACGCTGTTCTCGACGTCGGTCGCGTCGGTCATCGCCCCCATGCCGACCTCGGCAGTCACGTTCGCGGCGTCGTGGATCGAGGGACGGTGCACGAGGTAGTCGAGCGCGCCGAGCCACGCTTCGTGGCGCTCTCTGCTCGGCGCCGTGATTTTGACCTCGCGCGTCGCCGTGGTGATGACCAGGCTCTCGTGATAGAGGCCTGGCGGGCTGGGGTTGCTGTCTTCGGTCACCCTGACGCCGCAGATGCTAGCGCTCTTGCTGGTTCCTTCGGAGACCTTGGCGCCGCCAGGGTCACTGATGGTCCAGTAGAGCATTTTGGTGTAGGGGTGAAGCCAAAAGTACCTGCGATGGCGTTTGTCCGAGTGGCCGCCGCGTCCCATCGACTTGCGCGTGTACTTGTACATGTACTCGCCGATCATTGTCTGGGTGATAGCGTGGATGACCATCGGATCGGTTCCCTCGGCGCTGCCGCCGCCGCCGCCGTCGTCGTACTCGGACACCTTGCGGGTCCGCGTGTTGGGCCGCGCGACGAACGTCTCGTCGCCGGGGTCGTCGGAGGCCTGTGACGACGCCTGGGAAAAGCGCCGGCTGAGCTCAGACGTGACGTCTGACACAAATGAGGCCGCAGAGGACTGACGCGGGCCCCCTTGGCGTAGGCTGGCACCGGCGGCGGAGCGTCTGCTGCCGATGCTCTTCCTTCCGGACATGATCCCGTTGTAGATGCTGCTGTCGAGCTGGCTCGGCGCCCGCTGCTGCGAAGCGTTCGTCTCGCCCGAGTAGGTCCTGCTCCGTACGCTGGTGATGGAGCTCGTGTAGCGGGTCCGCTGGCTGCCAGACGACACCGGCTTGCCCGGGAAGCCGCTTCGGGCCGAGGCACGCGACACCGATCTGGGCTGCTCGACGGCAGTGCTTCCGCCGTTGCTCGGCACCTGCAGGTGGCTGGTACGCTGCGCTGCGCGGGTGAGCAGGTCGGATGGCGGCGGCGAGGTCGGTCGAGGCGGCCCAACGCCAGAAGATGCCTGAGTGTTGGCGAGCGAAGGGATGCGCTTCACCGGGAGCGAGGCCGGCGGCGGCATCGACGGCGGCGGAGGCATCGACATGGTCGGGGGTTTCGTCTTGTCGGGCAGCGGCGGCACTGGCGGGATCTCGTCGGCCGCCGCCCGGTCGGTCTGGCGCGACCAGCTCGAATCGGTCGAGCCGCGGCGGCTTGGCCGTCCCGTGATGGCGCCGACGGTGTACATGGTCGGCGCCGGCGAATCGATTCGTAATGAGCCATCCCGATGTCCGCCGAACGTGCTGACCGAGTCGCGAGGCCTGCCGGTCTGGTGGCCTCCGAGCACCATGACGCCGCCCTGGCCAACGAGGTTCTCGGGCCTAGATGACGCCGTGGTCATGGACGAAAGCGGACGGACCATGTCCGGGGTGGCGCATCGGTTGGCACCGTCTTGGAAGCTGGACCACGCCAAGTCGTCGGTCTGGCAGGCGCTCTCTTTGAGCTGGCGAGGCAGCCGAGGGGTACCATCAGCGGCGGCGGTTGCGGCGGCGGCGGCAGTACTGGTGCCAACAGCGGAAGCGATGTTGAAGGCAGTGCGATCGATGGAGGTCGAACGCATGTGCGAGACCGCATCCTCGAAGCGTTCGGCATCGGTCTCTGCCTCGGTGACGTAGCCGTTATCGGACACTTCGTGCGAGGTGCTCGTTGGCGACGTGGCGGTGTTGTTGGCCGCCACGGCCGCCTCCGCCGCTGTCGCTGCTGCGGCAGCCTCCTCCTCAGCCCGTTGTCGCAGCTTGCCCTGCACCTCGACCACGTTGCGGAGCCGTTGATGCTCCTTCTCGGCCTCTTGTCGCAGGCGAATCTGCTCCTCGGCGTCCTTTTGCAGTCGCCCGTGTTGCTCTTTGGCCTCGTTCTGCAGGCGGGCGTGCTTAGATTCGGCCTCGTGGCGGAGGCGCGCTTCCGCCTCTGCCGCTTCGCTCCGGAGTCGGACGAGCGCCTCCTCCGCCTCACTCTTGTGTTGCGCGAGCGCCGCCTCGGCCTCGCTCTGGAGCCGGCGGTGCTCGTCGACCTTGGCGCAGAGCTGTCCGTGCTCTTGGTTGAGCGCGGCTAACCGGATTGCCTGCCTCTCCGCTTCGTCCGCAAAGCGCTTGGACTCCTGCTGGTGATGGTCGGCCTGCACTGTCGCCTGCTCCAGGTCCGAGGTCAAGTCGGCCAGCTTCGATGTCGCTTCTGCCAGCTCGGCCTCCCGCGCTGTCTTTTCGGCTTCGAGCGACTTGACGTTCGACTGCGCCTGCGCCAGCTGCGATGCGACGTCGCCGAGCTTCGTGCTGGTTGCTTCGATCTCGGCCTTGAGGTCAGCCTGCTGCTTGGCGGCGTCCTGCTCAGTCGCCTTGAGCTTGGCCTCGGCGGCCAGCAGCGACGCCTTGAGCGTGTCGATGTCGCCCTGAGCCTTTTTGATTGCTTCGGAGCTGGCAGCATCGCGCTCGGTCTGGACGTTAGAGGCGCGCTGCTCCGTCAGGGCGAGCCGTTCCTCGAGGTCCGAGATGTTGGCCCGCAGCTTTTCGAGCTGGACCTCGTGTTTGGCCTTGGCCGCGGTAGCAGCAGCGGCCGAGGCCTCGAACTCGCCTTGTAGATCTCGGAGAGCTGCGGTGTGCTTGTCGCTGTCCATTCGGTGCTGCTTCTCGGCCTCGGCGTTTTGCTCGTTGGCCGCCTTGAGCCGGGCTTCGAGATCCTCGATAGCCTGCTTCAGGTCGTCGATCTCTGCTTGCGCTTTGCCAAGCGCTTCCTCGGCGTCTGCAAGTGCCGCGCGGTAGTCGGCCTCCTGCTGCTCCATCTGAGCGGCATGGGCCTCTTGCAGCCCGCGGGTCAATTCGGTGTGGGCCTCTTGCAACTCGCGGGTCGATTCGGCGTGTTGTCGGTCCCGCTGCGAGAGCGCAAATGTGTGCGACTCGGCGTGACGCTCCTGCTCCGCCTTGTGGCGACGTTCGAGCTCCTCCATCGAAGTCTTGTACGAAGCGATCGCTTTGGCCAGCTCAGCGCTCGACGTAGCGACCTGCTCCGCCAGTGCCCGCGAGTGGCGCGAGCGGGCTTCGGCCAGGGCAGCCTCGTGGATCTTGTTCCGCTCGGCGATGTTGTCGGCGTGCTGCTGCTCCTTCAGCGCCAGCAGTGCTTCGCGGTCGGTGCCTAACTCCGTGATTTCGGCGCGGTGCTGCTCCCGCAGAGCGTCGAGCGCCTTTTCGTGCTTTGCGGCCAGCGCAGACAGGGCCTGAGTGTGCACGCTCTGGAGTCGTTCGACAGTCGCGAGATGCTGCCGCTCTCGTTCCTCGAGGGCGGGGGTAACGAGGTCCGGTAAGGGTTCGGTGGCGACGGCGGCTTCGGCGTAGGTGAGCAGCCCCTCTTCGGCTTCGGCATCGGTCTCGGCCTCTACGCCGCCCTCGACGTCCTCGTCGTCAAAGAGGCCGGCCGCGGCGTCCTGCAGGTCTTCTGCGCCACGGAGGTTCTCCATCTCGTTACCTAAGGCGCTCGGCTCAAAGACGGCCGACTCCGGCCTGCCTCCGAAGTTGCTTCGGCGGCCGTGCAGTCGGCTCTTAGATCGAGGCGCCGCGTCACGCTCGTCTTCGTCCGTGTCGGACAGGTTGGCTGCGCGAGCAAGCGGGCTTCTTCTCGTCGCTTCGGCCAAGCCTCGGCCCGGGTGCCGCTTCGGCTTCTGTTGATTGGCCGGGGTGCCGAAACCGGGCTGTAGAACGTCGGCAAACGCAGGATCAATGCCGTCGAGGCTGGCCCGAGGCGAGCCTTCCGCCGATATGGTGTCGTCATCGCCAAAGGTGTGCCTCGCCACCGTCTGGTCGCCCTCCGACGCTTCGCCGTCGCCGTTCTCTTCGGTGCGCTCGAGGATCGAGTCGGTAGAATTGCTCGAGGTCGGGCGGAAACGGCGGGCGACTGACGGCCGCTTCACGAGCTTCGTTGATCGCGACTTGAACGACGCCCGCTTCGCCGAAGGGCTGTCGAGGCCGTGGTCGTCGAGCCACTGCGGCTCTTCGTCCTCGCTGCTCTCGACATCGTCGTCGAGATCGGTAGGCATCCGGATCCCGGCCTTGAGCAGCAGCTTTTTGAGCTCCACGTTCCTCTCGCGGATCTTGCGCTTCTCGGCAGCGTCCTTGGCCGCCTTCTTCTGCGCCATCGCCAGCTTGGCGCGCAGATCCTGTGCCTCCTTGTCGCGACCGAGGCGGCTGACGAGGGGAGAACGGGGACCGAGGTCCTCCGAATAGACCGAATCGGCGGGGGATCGGTTTCCGACCTCGTTGGCGTAGGCTGCGCGCAGCCTTGCCGCGAGCGTCTCTGCGTCGTCGCCTCCAGCGTCGTCGTCGGCGGCATCGTGCTCCGACATGTAGCTGTTGGAGACGCTGCGCGAAACAATGCCTCCGCGGTTGCTGTGCTGCTGAGCCTTGTAGCGCTGCAGTTCGCTTTGCAGGTCCGACACGTCCCGCTGCATTCCTGCCCTCTCCTTGCGCGCCATGGCCACCTCGGTCTCACGCTGCTTCTTGACCTTCTCGAGCTCGGCCAGGTGACCATCGATCTCGAGGCGCTGCGAGTCGATCGTCTCGCGCGCCTTGCCGAGGTCCTTGGAGAGTCGGGTGCTTTCCAATTCCGCCTTCTTGAGCAGCTTGTCGCGCTCGCCGAGCTGCTCCTCCAGACCTTGCTTGGCCACCTCGAGGTCCCAATTTTCCTGCTTGAGTGCGTCTACAGTAGGCGGCAGAAGCGGAACGGAAGGCGAGACACAAAAAGCGAGACCAGAAAAGAGAGAGGATACCATCAGAGATGACCCGATTTGCTGCGATAGCGATCGTACTCCCGCACGAAGGGAATCGACACCTACCTTCGGCCTCGGTCAGCTGGATCACCCGTGGCTTGAACAGGTCGAGCTGCTTTACGAGATCGGCGTTGGCGCGTTCGAGTGCTCCGCGCTGGTCGTCCCTCTCCTTGAGCAGGCCTTGAAGGCGCCGCACCTCCTGGACAAGACCGGCTTGGATCTCGTTGATGAGCTCGCTGTCGGCCTTGGCCTGGCGGGCCGCAGCGTTCCTCGACCTTCGATCGCCCTGCCGCGGCGTTGGGATCGACGTCCCCATGCCGCCGACCGGCTTGGACGGCGTAGTTCCGGTCAGATTCTTGATGGCCGAGGCGACGCGGGCGGCCTTGGACGGGGAGTCGGTCGCGGTCGTCATGCTCTGGTCGGCGGCGGCGAGCTCCGCTACGCCGTGGGTCATCACCTCCTTGTAGAGCTTCTGCTTCTCCAACTCCATCTCTTCGATCTCGGCCTCGATCCTCTCACTCAGCTCCTGGATCTTTGAGGCGGGGTCTTGGCTGTGATCGGCGTTGGCCTCGGCGAGGTTGAGCTCGTGGGCGAGCTCGTCCATGAGCGACTCGATGCGGTTGCGAAGCCCGAGCAGCCCGGCTCCCAGCATGCCGGCCGAGTTGACCTGGTTTTGGTTCTCTTCCCGCAGCGCCTGCAGCTTTTGCCGGCACGCGCGGGTCGTTGCGACGGCCTCTTGCGCATCATCGGCGGCGGTGTTGAATGTGAAGAGTCCGGTGTGGCCGGCCGAGGACGAGGAAGAGGGGCGCGAGGGTGTGGAGGAGCCGGGTCCCGCATAGTTGTAGCCGTCGAAATTGGTCGAATCCGCCAGGGGCTCGATCGAGTATGCGGCCGGCAACGGCGGCGGTGCGGGGCTGTTGAACTCGCTCTTCCTGCCCTTGCGCATCGACGAGCCGGGTCGAGGTGGCGGACGGAAAGCTAGGCCAGCGGCGATACCGCCCTCCTTGGGCGTGGGGGGCGCGTTGCCTCGTGGGGCCGGCGAGGGGGACGGAGGCGATCCGACCTCAAAAAGGCCGTCGGCGCTGCTATCTCCTGCCGAAGGGTCCATCGTGCACGCGGGGCAGCAGCCCTACCGTCTTGCGGGGTGCGTGCGGCTGGCCGGCCCTACGGCGATGTGGTCGAAAAAAGCTAGGCAGGGGCTGCCAGTGGGTCGAGTCGATGGCGGGATCGACGCAGCGGCCGAGAACGCTCGTGCGGGTTTTGCGGCGCTTTCAAATTCTAGAACGAGGGATGGGTGTTATTCAAGGTCGAGGTACCATGGATTGGTGGGGCAAGGTATGGTGCGGTTGAGTGAATCAAAACGCCCAAGGGTAAAAGGATTGTGGTTGGTCGGTTCCCGTCGATGGATTGGCGTGCAGAGATTGCCAGAGCGAAGGAGGATCGACGAGGATCGCGGCCGGGGGCAACGAGAAGTCAGTGAGCGTATGTGTTTGAGAGAGGAGTGGGGAAAGAGGGAAAGAGGAGGGTGCGCGGCGGAAGGGAGGACAGAGTTGGTCAGAGGTGGTGACGGAGAGGATGGTGACGAGGAGATGTCGAGCGGGGTCGAGCGGGGTCCAGCACACATGGGATGGGTCGAAGCCAAAAGAGGAGGCGGTGGTGCGTACGGTGCGTGCGTTTTGCGCGTGGGTGGGATGGGTGTGTGTGTGTGTGTGTGTGTGTGTGTGTGTGTACGGGGGTGTGTGTGTGTCGCGCGCACGAGTTGTACATGCGTGCGTGCGTGCGTGCGTGCGTGCGTGCGTGTTGTTTTTGGTTTGGATGGGATGTAGGGGTGTGTTTTTGTGTTTTTGTGTTTTTGTGTTTTTGTGTTAGGTCAAGTTTTGAAGCGTTTTGATTAGGTTGGCGAAGTGCGGTTGGGGCGAGAAGGGTACGGTTGCAGGAAGGCAGCGAAAAAAAAGGGGCAAAAGTGAAGCATGCATCATGGAAACCATTTTAGCGTCGCGGAAGAGTCGTCTTGCAAGCACGGGCTTTTGATAAGGCTTTTTCTGGCTTTGCTTGTGTGGGTCCCTTTAGCTGCAGCCACTCGAGCTGACGACGGCGGCACACGCCTCCGCTTGCGGCAAGAGGCGCCGATGGGGCAACGGCGACGGCAAGCACGAGGCCGACGTCAAAGTGGCGCCGACCTGCGCTGCTTGCGACCCTTGTGCGCGGAGACGCTCGGACGAAACCAAGGCCAGCCCGACCCACCTTAACTTGCTCTTTGGCGACGATTGTCCCAACAGCGCAGACACAATCAGCCGAGGGGATAGGCGCGTGGTAATGGGAGCCGCTGGTAGCTGTCGTCGTTGGTAGTCGTCGTGATCGTCGTGACGGTGGTCGTGACGGTGGTCGTGGCGGTGGTCGTGGCGGTGGTCGTCGTGTTGTCGTAGGCCTTCTGCACTAAGCTTAGAGTACTGCGCAAGACGCTTGGCTCGCCTCTTTGCGGAACTGGTTGACGCCTGTATTCGGGTGTTGGCAGCAGCAAGCAAGGTAATTCCTAAAATGCGGCAGTATTCAGAATCGTGGATTGTGCATCTTAATGCCACGCAGGTGCGAGTGGAGCGGGCAAGTGGAAGCGCGGCGGCCGTGGCGGAGGCAAGGCCAAATGCAACGGCAAGGCAAGGCGCGGCAAACGACGAGGATAAGGTGGAATTCAGGATTTGGGCCGTGCTGCTGAGTGCCTAGTTGAAGCACACGCACTCGAGCACTCAGATGAATTAAGGATTCAGAAACTTAAGTCGCTTAACACTGTCACTCGCAACTCGAGGTGAGTCTAGTTTTCTGCATGAGTCGTACGCCGCTCCAGCCTGCTTGCTTTGGCCACCTTTGCAGCCCCGCCAACGGCTGGAGCGATGCGCTGCTGCAAGCATGCTGCAATTCGACCTTGCCCCTGCCGCTTGCACAGCCAAGCCACCTACGCTGCTGCCGCTGCTCTACTAGTAGCACCCAGTGTCAGCGCTATCCTTGCCACTCACTACTACTACGCTGGTCGCTATGGCTCCCAAGCGCACCACTCGGTGCTCGCGAGTCCAAAAAACGCAGGGCTTATGGATCCTGGTGGTATGGTGGAGGGTAAGCCCGCATGGTGGAGAGCTACGAAAAGCTCGCCGAATGTCCGAGTTGCAACGAGGCTCGAAGCCCTCCACGCCTGCTGTACGTAGTCAACAAGGGGTCAAACCAACTCAACCTCCCAACCCTCCAACACCCAGCGCCCTGCCACGACCAAGGCTGGCTCAGCCCCAACTCATGCATCGTTTCACAGCGTCCCGGTCGGCGTCACATGGGCTGCCAGTCTCGGGCCCTTTCTCGTATTCGGCCCGACGGCCAAACAGACGTTGAACATCACGGTACGAGCTCAGCTTGCATCTTTGTGTGATACTTATTTCAGCCATGGCACGGTTCGATGGGTGGAAGACCAAGGGAAGAGAAAAGGAAGAAAAAGGTTATGTACAGGCAATGGCAAGAGCGATGCAAATCGCCAAACGGCCGTGCGCGTCGGGCCAGAGGACGCCGAGCAGCGAACAGCCACAGCACTACTCCTTGCCACCGAGCTCGCGCTCGACCTTGTTGGCATCCTTGCTCTCGTTCGAGTCGCCCTCGGCTTTGGCCTCAGCCTCGGCCTTGTCCTCGGCATCGGAGGCCTTGTCCTCGCTCGACTCGCCCGGCATCGCAATGTCGTACTTCTGTCGGACCGCCTCAAACGTCTTGAGCATCTTGCGCCTCGCTCCGAGCGCCGCGACGCCCTTTTCTTCGAGGTCCTTGTCCGTCATCACCACCATCTCGCGCCACGTCGAGTTCTCAAAGTTGGGGGTATACTTGTGCAGGCGCAGGTGTCGCAGCCACTGCGGCACGTCGTTGAGGATGCTGATGTCGGCCACCTCCTCCTCTCCTCCGCCGCCTCCTCCGGATCCGCCGGCCAGATTGGCATGCCTGCCGCTGGGGGAAGCAGCGCCACGGGGGCTTCGGCGTCCCGCTCCCGCCGCACCGCCGCCGGGCGTCAGGTTCGCGTTGCCGTTATAGCTCCGCTGTCCTCCGCCGCGGTGGCCGACCTGCTGCTGGCTCTGCTGGGCGAAAGCGGCGAGGCTCTGTTGGTTCTGCAGGATCTGCTGCTGCATCGCCAAGAACTGGGCGGCGTTCATCTGGTTGAGGTTGAGGCCGCCCATAGCGGCCATCGCGTTCATCATCTGCAGGTTGAGCGGGTTCGACATGCCGCCGGTCGGGCTCTGCAGGCCGGCCAGCGCATTGGGGCTCATGGCGCCCATGCCGAAATTGCCGCCGAAGGTGGCGCTCTGCGCCGAAAGCGGGCTGGCGCCCCAGGCCGCCTGGACGGCCACGTTGGGCGACAGGCCCGGACTAGGGAGTCCGTTCTGCTCATACATGCTCGAGAGGACGCCGTGGACCTGAGGCTGGCCCGGCTGCTGCTGCTGGTGCAGCTGGTGCGTCTTCTGCTGGCCGCCCATGCCGCCTGCGTGGCTCGCCTTTCGGCGGTACTTGGAGACGTCCGGATCGATTAGGACGCGGGCGCCGGAGCTCTGCTGGCCGAGGTTGGCCAGCTGCTGCGCCGCGGCGTCGAGGTTGACATTGGCCACGTCGCCGCTCTTGAGCTGCTGCTCGTCAAACATGGGAACGAGCGGCGTGTTGACCATGCTCGACCAGTTGCCCGTTGCGCTGATCGGCGAGAGCTGGTCGTCTAGCGGTCCGCTAGCGCGCGGCGAGCGTCCAGCCATGTTGCTGAGGTCGGTCGACTTGGGCCGCGAGGCGGCGTCGTTGGCGGGCGAGCCGCCGCGCTCGATGCTGCGCTCCTGGACCTGATCCAGGTTGCCGCCGGAAAAGTTGCGGCCCTCGCCGAGAAGCGTGCCGGGCGCTGAGGTCCGGTTCGCCTTGAGCTTGGCGCGCTGGGCTGCCAGCGCCGAGGCGGCGTCGCTGTTGCCCTGCGCGTACATGGCGGCGACGTTGGGCGAGAGGAAGCCGGCAGCGTCGGACGACTGGCGCTGGAAGTTGCGGGTGGGCGTACCGCTGGGCGACTTGAGGCCAAGCGACGCCAGCTTCGCCTCCATCTGGTCGGCCATCGAGCTGCTGGGGTTGTTGGGCGACAGAAGCGCCGATACGGGGTCGCTGCGGGCCATCTGCTGCAGCACCGTGATGAAGAAGCGGATCTGGACCTGGGTTGACTCTTGGAGCAGGCTGTAGAGCGCCGCGGTCCTCTCGGCCTCGGAGAGGACGCGGAACCACTGCTCGATGGCGCTGAGCTCCTCCTTGAAGTTTTGGTCAAGCGAAGCGGTAGCCATCTCCTCGAGCGTCGCCTCGTAGTGTTGGAGGTCCTCGAACCAACGGTCGATGGCCTCTGACTCGGGCGTACCCTGCTGGCCCATGTTGAGCATCTCGGAACTTGGGCGCAGGTTGCGGGCGCCGCCGCCGTGAATCTGAGCGTTGCCGCCCATCGAGGGGCTGCGCATGTTGTGCTCCTGGTTGTTTTGCTGTGCGAGGCGCATCATGTTTTCGGTGGGCGTCGAGCCCTTGCCGAGCGAGTATCTGCTGTGGGCGTTGATGGGCGTAGAGTGCTTCTGACCCACGGGCGAGCTGGCTCGGTTGAGTCCGGTGCCCGAGGGCGAGAGCGGAGGCCTGAGCGAGGTGAAGTCAGACATGTCTAGCTGCAGGAGAGGTAAGGTGCCAGCAGATTAGGGAAAAGCAGTCGGGGCGAGGTGTGGGTGGGGCGGTGGGGGAGCCAAGGATGAGGCAAATGTGGGGGATCGGTGGGCGACGTCAGTTGTACGGCTCAGATGCATGCGACCGCTTCAATACGCTAGCCTAGGCGTCCCGACCGGACAGGGCAGATGCCTTGCGGTCCGAGGACACGGCCGCGTACGATGACCGCTTCGCCGCGGCGTTGGCCACGTTCCGCCGAGAGGGGAGACGGAACACCGAGGCTCTCACTCACGTTTGCGAGGGGATAAAAATCCGCAAAGGCCAGTCTGATCTGGGAAGTGGGCTGTGATCGATTCGCAGCGCCTTGAAAGGGTAGGCGAGTCGTGAGGCGGTCGTTCTTGACTGGCGAGTCAACAATGGAGCCACCTGGTGCAGAAGAGGCGTAGGATACGCTAGGGATGCGGTTGGCGTAGGTGCCTAGGGACGGTCGCGGATGCTCGTCGCCTGCGAGAGGGTCGTCGGTTGTTGTATCGGTTGGGGTTGGAAGGGTCCAGCCTGTTTGATGCGACGAGGCTGGCTCGTCGTCGATGCGTAAAGATGGATGTTGATGAAAGACAAAGGAGGTAGGCTGCTAGCAGCGGAACTAGTGAAGGAAGGGAAGAGGATCGTCGTGCAGAAGAGGAAAGGGGGAGGTGGGTGGAGGTTTGCGTTTCTTCCTTGAGACTCCAACGTAATTGCTTGAGAAACCCGGATCTCTTCAAGAGCTTGTCCTGCGGGGGAATACTGCGCAGCAGAAAGCTTGGAAAGGCGGTCGCGGGAGCGGCGCGTAACGAGGACGTCAAAGGAGCGGAGTTGCCGAGGAAAGGGAGGAGTGAAAACGGGGAAGCGAGACGCTTGACGGCGACGGCGACGGCAACGACGATGGTGACGACGGTGACGACGGTGACGACGGCGGCGACGGGCGACGACGGAGGGGGATGGTGGTGGAAGGGAAGTTGGGCGGTAGACGAGGCGCGCGCGTGCGGATGTGTGCGTGGGTGTGTGCGTGGGTGTGTGCGTGTGCGTGTGCGTGTGCGTGGGTGTGTGCGTGTCTATGGGTGCAGGGAGGCGTGGGTGTGTGCAGAGCTGGCCAAAGACGTGGGTTTCGGTTTGCTTCGGCGCAGGCGCGGGCGTGGGTGCCGAGCGTCGTTGGAACCTACAGCCGTCGAAGCACGCAGCGCAACGCAACCAGACCCATCACCCGTGCCACGCTCAGCCCAACCAGAGTCAGTCAAGACAGCCACTTGCTCCACGCTCGGCAGCGCAGCGCGGCGTGGCGCAGAAGGCGCACAAGGTCCAAAAGTACACCAACGCCGCGGACCCGCATCTTTTTGCCCTTAACACTTGGACCAGTGCTAATGCTGGCTTTGAATTGTGATTTTTTTTAGTTGCTCTCGAAATCGAGTATGTAGCAGTAATGCCTGTTTGATTTGTTTTTCCACTGCTTGTTCTGTATTTCCTCTTCTGCTGGTACGCACGGCCTTCTTTTTTTGGCCCGTCCAACTGAAAAATCGAGCGTCGCACGCTGGCAAAGCGCCCAAGCAGGTGGGGTCTTGGAGCAAGGTGGAAGACAACCAACCAGCGACGAGTCTGACGGCCTGGAATGACTGAGGCCAGGCGCGCCAAGCAAGCTCAGCCAAGCAGGCCGAGTGAAGCGGCGCAGCGGCCTCTGCCCTCCGCGTGGGCTGCCGCGGCCGGCGCGCACTGAGCCGTCCGCTCACCGAGCGTCGACTCGCCACCGACGCCTCTGCCGCTTCACGAGGGCTGCTCGGCACGTCGCCTCTGGACGCAGACTTTGCCGTTTCTGACAGCATCGTACGTTTACAACATCACAGTGGGCAGCATCCATGCATCCGCGCCGTACGAGCGATAGACGGCCGAATGACCACCACCTACATACTTACGCTGCTCGCCCTGGTTGTCGTCCTCCAATGCTCGTTGCGAGCTCGAGCGCTCCACTGGAATGCACCCGACAGCGCTTTCGGCAGCCGTCTAACCCCGTCTTGACAAAGTTGATCTTTGACATGGCCTGACTTTCCAACGGACGCTGGACAGTGCATAGCGCCCCTCTCTCGGACCGCCTCGGGTTGACTGTGCAAACTTCGGCGGTCGCACCGGTACAGCCGCCCTCAATGCTGGTCAGACGCGGTGTAGGGACGAGCTACCTCGGGGGGAGGGGGGCGTCTTTTTACTGTATTAGCAAGTTATAGCAATGGACTGTTACACCAGACGACAATGGAATCACGACCTCTATCTCGGGAAGCTGCAGCTACCTGAGCAGACCTTGTTTGGAGACGAGCAGTGGCCCTGGGCTACGAGCGGAATCACTACAAGAGAAGCAGGCGACCGCAGAGCAGGGCCGCCAGCGCCGCCGCCGCTGCGATTCGACGGTGGGACGAGCGCGCGCCGCTCGTCTGCTCCTGCCGCGACGGGCGCAGCGGCGACGCCGTGGGAGCCAACGACGACGAGCACGACGAGCACGACGAGTACGACGAGTACCAGGACGAGGACGAGGACGACGCCGATGACGATCCAGTTGGCACCGGTGTAGGTGACGCTGCGTCTGATGCACCGGCGCTTGGGAAGGCGAGCGTAGCGGGCCGCGTCGGCACCGTGCTCGACGACGGCGTCGCCGCAGCGGCGGTTGATTGCTGGTTCCAGCTATAGGTGACGCCGGACGGCGTCGGCGAGGCCCAGGTGGTGCACAACGACGACTTGGGCGGGGCGTGCGGCGCCGGCGTGGGCTTCATGCCCTGGTAAAACGTCGAGGTGCCGTGGTAGACCATGACGGGGTCGCCGGCGTCGGCCTGGCATTCGGTGAAGGCGTTAGGCTTGGCGTAGTCGCCCGGCGCCACGTACTCGCAGCCGAGCTGGTCGTAGGCGCTCGAGCAGTATTCGTAGCTGTCGCAGATCCGCATGCAAAACGTGCCCCTGCCCGACTGTGCAAAGGCGAGGCGGCCGTCAGCGCATTCGGAGAGCACGGCGCAGAACACGGATAGTATGGGCGAGGAGGGCCGAGTGAGTTAGGCGCACCGACAGCATGAATGGGGCGAGAACACGGCAACGCGGGATGCTTACACCGTCGCAGCCTCCAAGGAAGCTGAAAAAGTACCTGCCATCCTCGAGCTTGACACCCTTGGGCGCTAGCGAGTCGTCTGTTGGCGGTTCCAAGGTCAGGTCAGAGCGGTGCGGCGACGCAGTCAGCCAAAACAGGGAGCAAGGGATTGTCGGATGGCGGGGTGACCATCGCGACTCCTTCCGCTGCCTGCCACCACTCACATTCGCTGCCGCAGTCGTCGGGCGAGAGGTGCATCACACTGGGATCGTAGGTGCCCGTGATCTGCGTCCACTTGGGGCTGGAGCGGTAGTGGGCCGTCTTGAGGAAGCCATCCGGCATCGGCCGCGTCCCGTTGGTGGGATGGATGCAGTAAGAGCTGTGACCACGACACAACAGTTACCAGCTGCTCTTCGCTGTCAGCCGTTGCTTTTTCCACCTGGGGGAACGCTGCTTCGGGGTGGCCCGAAGCGACGGCGCTGCGGCGGCCGTGGCTGGCACTCACACGGCATTGTCCAGAGCGTCCAGGATGTCCTGATGCACTGGGTCTGGCGGCATCAAGAGGCAGAAGCTGGACCGAGAGGTAGGCGAAAAATGGGGCGGTCAGAACGGTGCCGCAACCTGAGAGGATGCTACTGGGGAGCACAGACTCACTCGTTGGAGTTGTGGATCCAGAGGCTGCGGCTCATGCCGTCCATGGCAGCCAGAGCTGGGCCGCTGACGACCGTTGCCGGCTTCACGTCACGGGGTAGGGCGACATTCCCGCCTGGAGCCACGGGTTGAGGACGCGACAACGTCAGGGTCCAGCCGAAGCAGTGGGGCCGAGGAGACAGGAGGGGACGGGAGCTACTCACCCGCCGAGAGCGGAGGCAGCGCAACGACGACACGCGACCCTATCAGGGTGGCGAGCATGAAGGAGAAGACGAAACGCATCATGGCAGGAAAAAGGCAGAGGGATGGAGCGAGCACCAGTGCACGACGGCGCGAGGGTTGCCACGGAGAAAGGGGGCCAGGACGGAGCCCGCCGCTGTGGTACCGACGACGCTCTTATATCCTGTGCCACATTGACTCGTGTCGTCGCGCACGGCCAGCGCTGACGGACGGCGGGATGGGGGCAACGAGTGTGCAGGTTGTCTCTTTCGGCAAGTGCAAGCTTTGGCCGCCGTAAATACCGTACAGTACATGTCTATGCGAGAGTCGCTTCGCTCGCTACGGAAGAAGAGAGGGAGGGAGGGGGCGGATGAGAAGCCTAGGCCAGGGTGGAAGGGGGCAAGAGGGTGCCAGCTCAAGCAGGTACAAACGCCGGGTCTTTTGCGTGCAGTTTCGAGGTGAGACAGGCAAGAAGAAGGTTGTAGGGGAAAAGGGAGGGAAAAGGCAAAGTAGGCCGTCCAACGTTGCGACTGCCGCCG
>JALNIF010003601.1:0-13399 GCA_026284005.1 Thecaphora frezii | reverse complement strand
TGACCGTTAAATTATCAGGACGATTAAACTACTAATTCGTTTGATGTACGACGGATTGTGTTGCATTATAATTCAATACGCGAAGGGGGAGGGAGGGACAGAGAGCTCGCCTTGAGCGTATCGACGATAGAGGCGGGGCTTGTATAGGTTCTAGGTACACCTAGATTCGACGGACAGTACGGATTTCGCGCACTCGAGGGAGTTTGTCACGGCCAGTACAAGGCCACTCACCCAAGCAAAAACCAGAAACGGGGGACAACGCCTTAACGACGCCATAATATTTTGCAGAGACACGAGGACAAATCCCACAAACCAAGCCGGACAGAGAGCAAAACGAGCGGAAGAAAACCGTGCACTGCAAAGCCCAACACACCAGACTGAGACGGAAAAAAAACGATCGGAGTGCGATATGCGTAAAAGAGTTGCGTCCCCTTTGCAAGGAATACCGAGTAGATAGAACTGGGGAAGGGGTGGAGGAGCAAGAGGAATGCGGCGGATCGACGAGGTATTGGTTGTGGGAAGATACGGCTGGGCAATGCTATTAGTCAGGGATAGAGTGGAAAAAGGGGCGTGGGAAGACAGGGATCTGGATGAAGGGGGCAAGGGGGCAAAACACACAGCGCAAAGAGGAGAGAACGGGTGAGGATCTGGATACGGGGCCGAAATGGTCCGCGAGAGATAGGTTGATGGATCGTCGGCGCCAGGCCGGGGACACATGCGTATTCCATCCTTGTCCCACGGCGCGCGGTCTCGGTCTAGAAGCCCGACGTGCTGCCCGTGGTGGGACGCGACTTGCGCTTGACCAGCCCACCAAAGTTTTCGCGCACAATCAGGTGGAGGCAGGTCACCATGATGATGTCCTTGAGCTCCTCGCGCGTCAGGCCTGCGCCGTCGTGGCCGAGGCCCGTGGTGCTGAGGTCCGGCAGCGGGAAGGGCACGGCCAGCTGGCCCACCAACTTCGGATGGTGCGGTGCCGGCGACAAGGTCCCAATCGGGATCCGCGTCGCCGGTCCCAGCACCAAGTGGCAGCTCCACGGCGTCTCCGAATCCTCGGGATCCGACTCTTCGCCCGAGTCGAGGTGCGTGTCGTTCTCGCCGAGCCCCGACGAGCTGGCTGCCGAGTGATCCACCGACATCCGTGGCGACACGACACCGCTCACGGTCGAGTCGCGCCTCGGCAGCGACGGTCTGCCGTTGGCTCTAGACGGATGCAGCCCGCCTTCGCTGCCGTTAATCGAGGAGCAGGAACCAGATACGCGAGAAACACCTGCGCTACCGTTCGCCGTACCGTTCGTGGTGCCGTTGACATTGACAAAACCACTGCCGTTAGGACTGACGCCCGCCTCTGGGTGCGCCTCGAAGCTACTCCTCGATGCATTGAGCGAGACGCTCACACGGATCCTCGCGTGAGCCTCCTCGGTCGCCCGTCGCTTGTGCGCCTTCTTCGACTCGCGCGACCACTCGACCCGTATCGGAATGTCCCGAGCCGCAGGGTGGCGCTCGTTGCCGCCCATCCGGTTATTGAGGTTGAAGCGCTTCCAGACGCTGTTGAGGACCGCGTTCGAGCCGTCCGGTAGCAGATCCGGATTGGCGGCACCAGCCCTGGGCGCGTGGTGCGACCGTCGGTTCCACTTGCGCACGGTCCAGTAGTATCCTTCCGTCTTTTTGCCGCCGGCGATGCCAGCGCCTGGCGTCAGTTGCGCCACGTCGCCGCTGCCTCCGCTACCCCCGCTCGATCCGGCGACAGAGACACCGTCGCCGCCGACCTTGGAGGCGAGCTTGTCAAGGACGCTGCTGGGCGACGGCTGGCCCGCCGCGATCGAGGCCGATGAGGGTGCGGACGAGCCTCCGCTGCTGGCGGGCTTGATGCCTATCGAGAGGCGCTTAAACTTGCCCAATAGCTTGCCGCCGATGTTCTGCTCCTGGCCCTTGGCCGCCGGCGTCATTGCCTGAAACGAGGTCGGCGGTTCGAGGTACGTCGGACGCGGCGACGTGGCGGAATGCTCCTGCGGTGGTGCCGACAACACCGAATTGGCCTCATCGCTGCCGATCGAGCCGACGGCGCCGGCCTCGCCCAAGGCGGCCACCGAGCCGCTGAGGCCGGAGCGGTAGAGGGTCGCCAGGTCGTTGACGCCCGTGACGAGCTCGGTCGGTTCCAGGATGCCGAAGCCATCGAGGTCGACGCCCTTTTTAGTGTACTTGGCCACCTTTTGATCGGTGCCGGCGTCGGTCACGACGCTCGACATGATCGAGTGATATCCCAGGTTGTAGAGGGGCGTCACTCTTCGGCCCGACGAAGACGAGGCCGTCGAGCCCGCCGTCGATGGGGCCACCGAGACATCCGAAGACCGCGACTTGGCCGAGACCGAGGAGCCGCTCCGGCGGAGCGCTACGGGCTGCCGGATCGGCGACGCTTCTTGCGACCGCGTCGAGTCGACGCTCCTGCGGCGGGAAGAGGCCTCTCTGCGCTGGTTGGGCATCACCAGCTGGATCTGCAAGTTGAGCGGGTTGACCTGCTTGCTCGGAGGTGGCCTCACAATGACGAGGAGCTCCGGAGGAGCGATTTTGCGCTTTCTCCGCGGAGTCGAGCAGATGCGCGATGACGAGGCCTGCGTGTCGCTGCGGCAGTGCTGCGCGTCGCTCAATGCGGCCTCGCTGTCGACGCCGCCGAGGCAAGAGCTGAACGCCGAAGGGGCGCCGGCAGCCACAGAAGAGCTCCTGCGGCTTTCGGCAGGAGCTGATGCGGGGCCAGAGTTGCTCTCGGGCTCGTGATGGAGGCGGTGCGCCTCCATTGCATCATCCGTCAGCCGCTGCAGGCCCAACGAGTTCGCCGCCGAGGGATTCCTGGCGCGCCTTTCGATCAGCGTGGTCTCTGACGCCTCGCGAGCATGCTCTCGCTGGGCTGCGGCGCCAGGGGCGGCGAGCTGGTCGTTGCGAAGCTGTTGAGGCGCTCGAGGCGTGACAGAACGGTCGACGGGCACCATCAGAGACTGGTCGCGGCCGTTGGCAAGTGGCGTGAGGATGTCTTCGGCCTCGGCGCCGGGTCCGGGCTTCGTCGGGAGCCAGGAGGAAAAGACGTTCATCATGGCCGTCATGGTCGAGATCGACACCGGGCCAAGGAGGGGAGATAAGGGCGCTGCTGGCGGCACGGGCGCGGATGGAAGGTTAGATGGGGCAGGGCTTGTAAGGTCTCGGTCTGCCCGGTTCTACACCGCAAAGGTGCAGAGGAAGCGAGGGGCAGTAGCTGTGTGCGTGACGGTATGTATCAAGCCGAGAAGGGCATTGCTGCTTTGGCGTATCGCTTATTTTCGTTGGGAGAGTGCGGAAAATGCAAGGGCGATATGGGCCGAGACGGTCCGAGCACCAAGGCGGCAGAGAAAAGGGGAGATTAGTCGAAGGCGGAATGTGGGGGCCGGATGTGGGGTGGGAAGGGCCGGATATGCAGTAGGGAGGCTATCGGACCGGGACACGTTTTCGTACGATGCGGGCAACGGTGGGAACACGCAGCGCAGGTGTGGGTGCAGGTTGGCGGCGCGCAAAGCAGCGAGGGTGTGGGTGGTGGGATGCTGCGGGAACAGACAATGGAACGAGTTGGCGGAGGGGTGCGGCTACAATAAGAGTGTGGGTCGGGGGGTTGACGTGTGTCTGCACGAGATGGGCGGTATCGCTGGCGGTGGGCGATGGCGATGCGGTGGGAGGTGGAGATGGGGATGGGGATGGGGATGGGGATGGGGATGGAGATGGAGATGGTGGTGGTGGTGACAGAAACGAGGGCGTGGTGGACCGAAGCGGGGTTGAGTGTGGATGAGAGAGGGAGAGGGAGAGGAAGAGGAAGAAAAGAGGGAACGAGGGGAGCCAAAGTAGGCAGAGGCCGATGGAGGAAAGGCGGATGGAGGAAAGCCAAACGAGGAAAGGCCAAAGGGGGGCAAAGCGACCCAACTGCCAACACAGCAACACGTTGCCACTTTGCGCCCATGTGCCTGTAGTTTTACTTGGCCCTCTTGGTGGCATGGCCACGCCGCCGCCCTCTCTGTGCCGCTCTGCTCAGCCTACTGTCTGTCTGCATGGCTGGCTGGCTGGCTGGCTGGCTGGCGTTGATGTCAAGCAGCGTCCATGCACATCACTACAGTTGGCTCGCCGGCGCTTTTGGGGGACCAACCCACGCACCCTCACACGCCCGCCCGCCCGCCTGTCACATCAACAACAAGCTAAATTCAAACCAATAAAAAACATACCGAGTACAATACAATACACGCTAACACTAACCATAACCACTCACACAAAATCAAACAAAACAAAGCAAAACAAAGTGCAATAAAGGCCACCTAGTAAACTACTACCACACTCCTCTGCGCAAGCTCTACCCAAACACGCCAGGGCGGCGGCTGCAATTCCACATCCCTCGTTGGCGCACACCACCTCTTGGCACACCGCGCAGAGGCCAGGCGCGGCTTCGGAGCAACAGTGAGCTTCGAGTTCGAGAAGGGCAGCATGCCCTTAGCCAGCCAGCCCTCGCTCTGCTTCGGCAAGTCGCATCACAACCATGAGGTGCAAAATGTGCCCTGTCGTAACTCACCTTGCTCCCCCTTCCCCCTAGTTGCTAGGAGAGGGTTAGGGTGAGCTACAGCAGCGTCGTGGTCAAGTCTCACATCAGCAGCAGCCATCCACATCCGCGGCGCCTGCTTGCGCCCACACGTTCACTCATACGCGTACGCTCACAACCACGCTAGAGCCTTTCCAATGCGCTGCAAACGAGGCGCCCAAGGTGACAGCAAAGAGCGTATGTACGCTTTCCAAGTCCGACCAACGACCTCGGCCATCATCAACATTCGGCGGAAGGTTCACCTTTCACATTTTCCCTTCCCTTCTCTATTTTTTTTAGAAAAAGTCAAGCTCTCTTTAGCACGGAGCGGCGGAAGCGCCGTGACACTTGCCCCTTTCGGAACCATGCGCCGGCGTCACCAGAGCCAGCAGAGCTGATGCCATTTTTATTTTTTTATTTTTTTATTTTATTGTTGCCCTGCCCCTTGCTTGCGCCCTCTCCCACTCTCCGATTCTTGCGCTCCTCTCTCTCTCTCTCTCTCTCTCTTCTCTCTCTCTCTCTCTCTCTCTCTCCCTCTCTCCCTCTCTGTGCACGTTGAAAAACGGGGGTAACGCGAGCTCCGCTGGAACTTGCAAGTTGCAGAAGGAGCCACGAGCTGGCCGATATCCGAGGCCAGACCCTCTCTTTGGGGTCTCGCCTAGCCACCAAAGCCGTCCACGGCGCCATCGGCCCCCTCTTCCCGCCTTGCTCCAGCCCCGCTCCAATTTGGCAACGTAACTCGACTCAGACTCGACTCGCAATCAAAGGAACCATCCGGGTCGTGCGAGCGTGGATCGGTCCATCCGCCCCGTTTCTCTGTACGTCTGTCTGTCGCGTCGGTCAGCGAGGAGCAGGTGGTTAGGCCCTCTCGCCTCTCCCCCCACTACAGTGGCCCCGCGGAAGGGGCGCCGACGCCCACGAAAATCCACGCCGACTGATAATCCGCCCATATGATCCCGACCTTTGAGTCGCCCTTTTAGCATGGCATGGCGCGGCGCGGCTCGCTCGGGTGGTCGAGCTAGGGTTATCGCAACATGGCGTACGCTTTAACACGTACTTACACCTAGCCGCTTCTGCCATGCGCCTCGGGGCCTCCTTACGAAAAAGCTCACGACCATGTGCCGCTGCTCCGCCGGACATGGCGATCATCCCACTCACACCTTGTCTAGACCCGCGCCTTTGGCACCTGCCCCGACCACCGCCGCCGTCCCGCCTTCACCTCAAAAAGTGACCTTACCGCCCAGCTAAACGTGATCTTGCGGCTTTATGCCCTAGCAGGCTCAAGCTCTCTGTTCGGGGCAGTTAGTCCAGTCAAGGTTTGGGTGGATGGCAGCTCGAGCGCCCAATCCTCCCCCACTATCTTTTGGCTTTTGCTCCCTCTGCCAAAAACCATTACTGTGGAACTGACCTTTATTGCACCGTCAACAAGGGGGCAAATTTCGTTGTCCAATTTGTTGCACACAATCGTGCCTATTCAGCGGTCCCTCGACCCACAACTGACCCTTGTGCTTTACGCTCTCCTCCTCTCTTTGGATCATGATAACACCACTCAAGGGCGTCGGATTGACCTGACTTTTCCGGCCGCCCACGACGACGAGGCTCGACTGCAAATGCGCGGTGGGAGCATGAAGCCATGAACCCCTGGGACAGGCGGTAGGGTCCGACAACATGGTGAACAATGCAACGCACCACGGATTGCCATTTGTTCCACCCGCCCGGATCGTCGTGACGGCGTACTGACTGCGCCACGACGAGGGTGGGAGCGTGTTGACTTTCGTCCTCAGCAGCCATGGTAGCAGCAACAAGGCCTTGTTCGCCTCTTTCGCCACCCAACATCCACAAGCGAAGAAACCTTGCTGCCTCAGGTAGAGAGTACCAGGTTGAAGCCGAGTGGGGTATGCGTGTCCATCCCACACGACCCCTAGGCGACGCCCAAGCAACCCCCTTTACAGTACGAGAGTTACGTGTGCGCGTCCCATCTATCCCGCCCTGCAACGCTGCGCCCTCATCTCGATACGACCCCAACTGCCACCACCGCCCGCTCTTCCCTCGGTTTATCCATAACCGCCTCTCCTCCATGAGGGATGCACAAGGGGCAAACAAAAACGGCCTTAGATGCCAGGGACCCAAAGGAGAAAGAAGAGCCCACGACTCCTGCCGTTATCCTGAGCTAGCATGCGGGCGTGAACCACTCACGCACGGCGCACCTGACCATTTCCACTCGGTAAGTGTCCAAACGCGATGCGCGCGTCTGTGAAAGCACCGAAACCTACCAACCAACCGACACGCGCAGGGAGGCAGCGGCGACTTTGGCGTGGGTACTGGTATCTCGAACGCTGTTATGCTGCTTGACTGCGGGCCGAGAAGCCACGTCGCACGTCGGGTGACACTTGCGACCCTTTGGCGATTAATCGGAGAGGCGGGAGGGAGGCTGAACAAAGCCCGACTTCCAGACCGCTCGATCGAGTTTCACAACCTACGAGGCGAGGGCTTTGGAGACCTTTGGATGTTGAAAAAGAAAACAAAATAAAATAAAAATAAAATAAAAGCCACAGCGGAGTGCGGCAATGGCATCGTCTCTCTGTGTGGCTTTGGGGCGTCGAGCGCCTCCACTGTGCCTCGCCTCGGACCTACCCTCGGTGCCGCTCCGACAAGACCGACCGACGCAATTTCGGCTCGTACCAGGCCAAGCCCAGCTGGCCTCTTGGCGGCTGCGGAGTTGCATCCCGTTCCGATCCGGTGAAAAGCGTCTCGGGTTGGACAATACAAGGCAGGAGCAGCAGGGGAGGCAGAGCGAGGGACTGCTGCTGGTTGCGTACGATGGGCGTCGGGATGGAGAACCGGCAAGGGGCGCAAAGGAGGTGGTGGTCGCGTCAACCACTTCGTCTTCCGAGTACCCATTTGCTAATCAGCCCAGCAGAAGACATATCTTCTTTGCCTTTTACATATTTTTATTTGTATTTTCTGGTAGCCCCTTCCCATCGGGAAGCTTTGTAGACACGATCGACAGCTCAAGGTCTAGGCACGGCTAGGCTAATTCAAGACATATTTCATTTTAAGTCCGAGCGGTACTGTAAGGCGGGCGGCAGGGGCTTGCATGAACCTGCTTGTGCAAAAACCTGGGTGAGTTGGGAGCATGTAGCCGTACGCGCAATGCAACAGCCCCGATAGCCCGTGGGTGGACTGGAAGCTAAGGTGGAGGCAGGCTTGGGCATTGAAAAGCAGCCATCGACGGCTGCGTCACCCCGCCTCACGCGCCTCGCGCCTCGGGAGGATGTAGCGTGCGTTGTCACGCTTTTCTCTCTCTCCAGCCGATGGCTTTTCTTCGGCAGCGGGCGGTGTAAGCTGTGACTTGCAGCATCGCCTGATGGCAAACGCTGCCCTCAGCTTGGCGTCCGTCAAGCGTGCGCCTTACTCTATCGTCACATTTCAGCTTACTTTCCCCCATCAGTTTTTGGTAGGATATTCGTATGGACTTACAGTCTCAACCGTACAATACAAGCCGTGCAGTTACAATAACCATCACCATGCCAAGCTTTCGCGTACAGCGAGGCTGGTGTATGGCAGGCCGAAGCGCGGCGTTGCAGCCCCATCCCAAACAGCCACATGCTCCTGGCACGAAAAGGGAGGCGAGAGGACTCAGCACGGTCAGAGTAAGGCTAGTAAAACATTCCACCTGCCTCGGTGGAGGCAGAAACCTGCGACGGCCCAAACGAGGCCAAAGCATAACGCATAGAGCGTAGCCTGGCACAGCAGAGCACCGCATGGTGCCGGCCCGGTGGCATGGCACAACGAAAACCATAGGAGCTGCAAAGGAGCTGCAAAGTACATCTGTTGGAGGTTTGGAAAAAGCAGCAGTGTGGCGGGATGGATGGATGGATCTCATACGGCGCGCCCAAGCAATTCCGTCGGACTTGACGCTCTCCACCGCCGCCTGCGGTGCGAGGCTAGGACGAGGACCCCAAGGCACCATCCATCCATCTATCTGCTACACTCTCTTCCCGGACAGCGGAAAGCGAACCAGAATCGCAAAATGATCCCACGGAGGAGCAACTGACAGTGTGGCGAGAGGAAGGGCCTTCGGCACTCGAGTTCCGTTGGCAATCGAGGTAAGGCCTTGGGGATCTTACATCTTGATCAGAAAGGCACCCCGCCACGCGGCTACTTTTTGCCGCTGACCGCTTTTCACGATGACTCTGGCGCCCGCTCGCGAGGCTCGGCGGTTGGGCCGTTGCTAAACCTTTACCCTTGAGCGTCGCCCCATGGGGCTAGCTAGCCTGGCCTTGACCTTGACACTTGTTTGTGCTTTTCGTAAAGCTTTAGGCGTCCAAGAGGCCCGATGGGGTTTTAGCAAGCGAGGGTGCTGCTCCAACCTAACGCCTTTGGTACGCTCGCTGGGACGGGCCACTGAAGCGCCTCGACGTCGGGCCAAGCCGACACGATGCTCCAAGTGCGCATTCGCACGATTCGACGAGGCGTGTTTCTGCTAAAGGTGTGACTTGTGCGGCGAAAAGTAGGACGAGCAAGTGATGCCATAGTCCTGGTTACGCCGAGCTACTTAGCTCGGGTGAGCCACCGCGCAAGCCAAGGTGAGGCGACCATGTCTCGGTCCTTCCGCCCGGCTGGTGGCTGCTAGAGGTGGAGGCCTTCGGCACACGTCGCCAATTTGAAGCAGCGGCGCAAGCGATCCGCACGACATGCGCTTATAGTTCACTGCCCAGCTATCTATGCTCTCTCTCTCGCTCTTTCTCTCTCTTTCTCTCTCTTTCTCTCTCTCTCTCTCTCTCTCTCTCTAAAACGATGTCGGCATCGCTCCGACCAACCTCGTCGGCTCCGCGTCGCAGCCGAGAAGCGTACACTACTTAAAGCGCGGTCCGTAGCGCCAAGCCAGCTTCCCCATCTTGAGGCCGCTAGCCACCACCATCGCACCATCTACGGCTCTGCTTGCACTTGCCCTGATGCGACCATCGCGTCTCGCGCCATACGACTCAGACCCGCTCCTCATACTTGCTCCGTCTTAAACCACTAGACTACTGACTTGGCAGAGGTAAGCACACTAGCCACTGCCGAAGCGAACCCATGTGTTTGCGCTCAAACGCCTCGCTTCGGTCGCCACCATCCTCTCCCCCCTCTCAGCCGAGCCGCAGAAGCACTTTAGCTACTTCGTTCCAAAGGGTGCCAGCCAATTTCGACCTCGACTAGCCCAGGCTGCAGGTGGATGGACTGCACTTGGCAAAACGTCACCATCCCTTTAGCTAGCGCGCCTTTAACCTCGACCTTTGAACTTTCTCGGTTGCTGGACCTGAGCCACGGACCATGGCCTGCTGGCGGAGCAGCTCGGCCGACCTCTGCCGTTCCGAGGCGCTGGCAGGCTAAGACGTGGACCTCGGTCGGCTGGGACGATGGCCTGACGACGACGTCCTCGTACGACTATTGTGTGAGCGAACCGTGTCTCTGCACTACGGTAGGCTGCGCTGGTCTCGCTGCGAGGCGCCACCCTTGCCGGCTCGTAGATGCCGTGTCTCAGAACCTGGTGACTGCCTGTGCGTTGGAGGCTAGTCTTGGTCCAGCGATGGTCACCCCAGCAGAACGGCAGAGGGGTGAGGTTTGAGTGGCGGCTCGCCTGACTTCCCTAACGACCAACCGCAGGCGTCGTCCGAAGTGAGAATCTGGCTTCATTCTAGACCTTTCTTTTGATCCGGGACGATCCGCCAGCTTCGGGCGAGAACCATGCCGGCGTGGCGTATCGCTCGCTCGTTCGCTCGGGTTTTCACTTGCGGCTCATCACCGGTCTGGCGACTGCCGGTGGCAGCTGTCGCCGACCATGGTGCTCGACGCGCGAATCACGCTTCGCCACTCCCGCCATCTCGGTCGCGCGACAGTGTCTGGCCAAGGCTCCGTTCAGCTGTACCCGACAATCAGGCGTGGATCCTGGAAAACGTGTATGCATCCTCCTGCTGCGTCTTCGCATTGTCACCGCTGGACGGCGTTGGCCAGTCTTTGGCAAGCCAATTATGACCCGACCTGAAATGGGGTAAGCAGGCACGCCCGACTGGGCAGATGGGTTTTTGTTGGCTTTTTTCCGTCGGTTTTTTTTTTTTTTTTTTTTTTTTATTATTATTTTTTTATTTTTATTTTTATTTTCCTTTGCGGTCGGTCTAGGGATGGCCTCACCCATTTGGACCTCCCAAGAAGCAGAATTCGGAAACGGGCAGTTTCACAACACACATTTCACACCACGCCGGTGGCTGCAAGAGCTCAGGACTGTCACCACAGGCAACCACAACGGCCTCGGCGAAATGTCTCTATCTGACCCGGTTCGGCATAAGAAACTCCGAGGTGCAAGCCAGGAGCAAGTGTCGCCACGCTCGCCCAACCGCCGTTCGTCGTCTCCGTCCCTGGCCGGCGTTTGCAACACTGCGCATCGAGCCCCGAGTCCCGAGGCAGGCACGAGGAAATGGGTGGCGTCGATGTCCGGCATCGACAAGAGACGCGAGCCCTGCACCGGCAGCAAAGCAAGATGGCATTCGGCGCGACTAGTTGCCGCTGCTATTGCCGGGACCACCGCCGTCATCGCGAGGGAGGCTCGATGAGCCACTGACGACGACGACGATCGGAGTGGCGACCACAACAAAGCGAGGCCGGGTGCGAGCACCGCCTCAGCTTCCATAGGAGCCGATGGGAACGAGGCGGTGCGTTGGCTCTATCCTTGCGGCCGCCGGGTTTTGTCATGCCCCGTGGTCCTCGTTCGCAGTCAGCGTCATGGGATGCTGATGTCATTTTGCGATTCCTGCGGCTTCGAGGGTTCAAGCGTCAATTATTATTGTTGCATCGGGCAGGCATGCCGAGGGGAATGATGGCAGCCCATCGGGAGGCGGAAGGGTCACGTGAGGCGGATAGAAGTTGAAGCTGGAAGATGCCCGTGTTGGTTGGGTGGAGCACCGACGCGTGAGCGAGAGAACAACACCTGCCCGCCAGCCAAGAACTCAAAAAACAGGATTCGCAACCAGATGTACACACACATCGTAACGAACTCTCTTTCGACAAGACGGCCCCCATATACATCGCACCCACGAGCCATCCCTCCATCGAGTCATCCCGCCATCGAGCCAACGATACATCGCACCGAAGAGCCATCGGAACATTGCCGCCATCTCCACCTATTACGCAAACGCCGTTGCAGGAGACCGTCTTAAGATCCGCCGCACGAGCCCACCATGGTAGCGCCGCAGACCCTACGGAAGATTACAAAGGAGCTCATCACCCTCTCGCAAACACCGCTAGACGGCGTCCGAGTCGTCCTCAACGAGTCCGACCTCCTCTCCTTCCAAGCATGGATCCAGGGCCCGCGTAAGTAGACGAAGCCCAAGCCCAATTCGAATCTTGCTCGATTGAGCGGCGACTGAACCCCTTGTGCTGTCCGACGCCCCACCCGATCCTGCAGCCGGGACGCCGTATGAGGGCGGCTACTTTCAGATTACATTTGACTTTGATGGCGTCGACTTTCCTAGCGCACCGCCCACTTGTGAGTGTCGATCCTGCCGATGGTCGACGAGCCAGCCTCTGCACCCGATGGCAAGCACACGCTGAACACATATCGACGCGTTGCTTCCCGTTTCCGAACGATGCAGGCAAGTTTGCGACCAAGATCTTCCATCCCAACGTGTCGAGGGCGGGTGACATATGCGTGTCGACGCTCAAAAAGGACTGGAAGCCCGAGTATGGTATCGGCAGGATCCTCGTGGTACGTATCCCGCCGTATTCTACCTTGGCCCAATTGCAAAGATGGCAACGCTTCCCTACCCGTTTCCCCCTAAGCTGATCCACTTGATCTTCCACCCCGGCTCTCACGCCTGCGTCTCACGCTCCTCCAATCGGCCGCACAGACGATCAAGTGCCTCCTAATCGCCCCAAATCCCGACAGCGCGCTGGATCCCGAAGCCTCTCGGCTGCTCCAGGAAGAGTACGACGAATACTTTGAAACCGCCAAGATGTGGACCTCGATCCATGCTTCACGGCCTCCGTCGAACGTCGACTTTTCCGCATCCATCACCGAAGCCTCGACAGCCACCTGTCCGGCTCCGGCTCCGCTGACGAGCACGTCGCCAGCGGGGGCGGTGGCAGCGCAGGGCCTGGAAGCTGTCGCGGCCGTAGCGACAACAGCGGTCGCGGCGGCGACGCAAACGGTGGCGACGAGCGTGTCTAACCCCAACCCTACCTCGGCGGCGGCGGTGCGCGCGGTGCCATCGAAAAAGGTCGCTGCTTCCGGGCCTAAGCGAGGCGTACGGAGGCTCTAGACCATGTTACCCTCCTCCTCCCCCACCATCTTTAATTTATGACTACTGGCCATCAAACGGACCACCTACCGGACCCCGCTTAGGAGACACGCCCTCGGCCCTGTATACTCTTTTCCCTTACCCTTGCCACGCCGCTGTCGCTGCATCTCGCTCGCTGCCTGTCGTCCACCTGCATACCCTCCGCACCGTCTCGTTCCACGTAACAATTACTGTACACCGTAACCCCCGTAATCCTACCGAGCAAGCCCAACGCTCCTCGACCCTCGGTCTGGTGGAACCGCCGAAACGACGAGTGGCGGTGCCCTTCTCGCGTCGTTGCGGAAGCTGGTCACTCCTCAGCACGCGACCGTCTGAGGGACGAAGAAGTCTTGAAACCCTACCTTGCTTGCCCCTTGCCCATCCCAGCTTGGCTGAGTGCTGATCGCAGGAAAATGGGGGAGATGGAGGACAAGAGAGGCAAGGGTAAGGGAAAAGAGTATACAGGGCCGAGGGCGTGTCTCCTAAGCGGGGTCCGGTAGGT
>JALNIF010003599.1:0-11302 GCA_026284005.1 Thecaphora frezii | reverse complement strand
GAAGGGGAGAGGGAAGAGGGAAGAGGAAAGAGGAAAGAGGAAAGAGGAAAGAGGAAAGAGGAAAGAGGAAAGAGGGGAAGAGGGGAGAGGGGAAGCGTAAGCTGCGCTACGGAAGAGGGGAAGCGGAGCTGCAGCTACAGCGAATGCAAGAGGGACAATAAGGGTGCAAAAGGAACTAAAGTGCGGGGAAAGTCGAGGGCGGGCTCGTCGGACGGGATGAGAGATCGACGATGATAGTGATGGCGGCGGAGCGAGCGAGAGGGCGAAGGGCAGCGGTGGGGCTGGCGGTGGGGCTGGCGGTGGGGCTGGGGGCAAAGGCTCACCAATCGCACCGTGGGCTGGTTGTGGCTGGTTGTGGCTGGTTGTGGCTGGTTGTGGCTGGTGCGTAGGAGGCTGGTTGTGGCTGGTGCGTAGGAGGCTGGTTGTGGCTGGTGGATGGCGACGAGGCAAAGAACGGCGAGCCAATGCACTGCGCCGGCAGGGTTGGAGGCGAGCAAGAACGGGCCAGGGAAGCCGAGCCAAGTTAAGCGTCTTAGTCTTAGTGTCAAGGCCAGCGTCAGCACAAGCGCGCGGTTTTGGCTGGCTCTGACCGTCGTCGGTGTATTTGTGCAGCGTCTATGGCCCTGTGTGGTCCATCTGTGCCCTTTCGGCGCGGCCCGTCCGCCGGCTTTCGATGTCTTCGACTCCATCCTCTGTTGCTTTTTCTTTCTCTTTCTCTTTCTCTCTCTCTCTCTCTCCTTTCCTCTCTTTCCTTTTCCTTTTGCCTATCTAAAAGCCAACGCCCTCCGCTTGGCTTCGGCTGTCCCGCCGCCGCCGTCTTAGCCTTAGCCGTGGGCCACTCTGGCTTGGCAAGCTCTCTGCAGAGGTTGCCAGTCGAGTTAGTTGAAGCTCCATGGCGGATGGGCCACATGCTAGGCCCAACCAGCCGAATACGATACATACCATTATGATACATACCACTACTGTGGCTTAATGAGTTTGTTGGATTTCAAGTAATTACTCCGTGCCGCATACGACTTGCATCCCATCCATGCATGCTGCCCAGTTGTTACTATTGTGAATGAATTCACGTATATGTTTTGGGTGATTTCATATGATTGCTTACAGCCTGCGAGCGCGTGCTTGGTTTATGCGTCGCTTTTTTGTGGGGTAACTCGCGGTGCAGAGGCGTCCGGCGCGCAGCCGAGGACCGACAGCCATGCCTAACACACTCACCCATCCTCACCCTCGCCGTCCCGCTGCTTCTGCTGCAACTCACCAGCCGCATCGTGCATAGAAAGGGAGGGTGGACCGCTTGCTTTTTGGCAACAAATCCAACCACTTTCGGCCCGCCATCTGCGCCTCTTGTGCCTTTCGCCGCCAATCGAAATTCCAGAGAATAATCCAAGCCATCGGTGCTCTTACCCCGTTCACCTTTCCCCCCTCTGAAACAGAGACGCGTCCAGCGTACGATGCCGCTAAGCAAGCCAGCCACTGAGCCAGACTCTTGGCCAGCGTCAGCGTCCGCGTCTACGTTTCCAAAGATTGGGCAGAAGGCGGTACAGCTCCAGCTGCACGCTCCCCTCGGTTGGTCCGACTTTGGTTGTGATGCCGTCCCGCCGTTTTATCGGCTCGCTGCGTCCGAGCTCTTCCTCTTCTTTCTTCTAGCTAACCTGATCCCCTCCCTTATCTTGGTATTGAGCTTGGCCAGCTGGATGCAGAGGCAGAGGAAGAGATAAGCCCGAGGGCCGCAGGATGGCCGCGGGACGGCTCCGGTGGCGCGGCGCCCATTTACAGCCCGGTTGCGCGCGATCAAGGGCTTCCAAACCAGAAAGAGAGAGAAAGAGGGAGCGAGAGAGGGAGAGGGACAAGGAGAGGCAGAGATAGAGGGGGAGAGAGAGAGAGAGAGAGAGATAGAGAGAGAGAGAGAGAGAGCGAGAGAGAGAGAGAGAGCGAGAGACCTTCCATGAGGATTGCGGGGCTCCTCATGTGCCTTATTTCTTGAATAGAAGCTTGGCCTCATTAATCTTGTATCCAGAGTCTTGGATCATTAATTTCCTCACACATTTGCGTCCCCGAATTCCTTTGTCCTTTGGCCCTTTTTGCGCTGCATTACAGTCGCACGCTGGAAAAGGACGTAGGAGATGTGGAAAACGAGGGTGAAGCCAAGAAATACAAAACGAATATACGAAACCCGAGCTACTTTACGCCAGGGCTTGGGTTAGGGCGGACGGCGGCATGCTAACTCGGTCGGTATGTATGTATGTAGTGGGTTGTAACAGAACACAAACAAGGCCAGACGGGAAAGAAGAAAACCCTGCTCCTTCCTCAGCTGCCGCGCCACGGGGCTTAAGCGCGGTCTATCGCCCCTAACGAACGGCCTCGTCTAGCACACGGCCAGCAAGCCAGCCGCCGGCCGCCTTGGCAGAGAGGTGCTCGACGTTTTACGTCCCCTCGCTAACCAGCTTAAGGGTTCGCAGCGCCTCTACGCAGATCCCTTTTTCATTTTATTTTATTTCATCTTATTTTTCTCTTACCGCACGAGCAGAAAGAGGAAGCGAGGTAGAGAGGGGGTGGCATATGCAGCAGCGGCAACTGGCAAGAGGGAGTTGCAAAAGAGTACGTGCGACTGGATAGAATGCAGGGTAACCGGCTGCATTTCAGCGCCACGGTGCGTCGCTGCTTCTGTTACACCAGACAGGCGGGCCGTACTCTTCACTCGACCGCGCCTGACGGTGTAGTGAGCCTGCAACGACGTAGAAAATACAATAAAGTATAAATAAATAAATAAATAAAAAGGGGGAGGGGGCTTATGTTGTTAGCTAGCTAGCTTTCACCTCAGGCTGGTTTTTGCTTTGGTGGGGTTGCTCAGATTACGTGGGTTTGGATTTAATCACCCCGCATTTTTGCTTTTCCCTACAGCTTTGTTTGAGTTGCGCTAGTGAACCAGTTGGCAAACGTCGTTGTTGTGACTTGGGCGCGCTCCCCTGCCCGTTGTTATTGTTGTTAGTATATCATTCTATTTCTTCTTATTATTCTTATTCTTATTTAATTAACTATTTATTTTTTTTTTTCCCTTTTTTCGCAGCATGCAGGCCATGCGCAAGCGAGTGAAGTTGGTCCTCGCATGTTTCTCTTCCGCCTCTCTCCTCTCTCTCTCGCGCTCAACGAGACCAACCCCGCACGCATCCCCACTCCCCCTCTCCTAGTCAGCAGCCGGCCGCGGCCCAAACCATGCCTGCTCTTCTCTCTCTCCTCTCTCTCTCTCTCTCTCTCTATCTAAGCGAGCTTGTTTTGCCCCAACAACTCGTCCCTCCCCCCTTTTTCCCCTTCCAGCCAAAATCACACTTGGGCGACTTCTTTTGTCGCCCTCGCATGCCGCCCCGGCGCCTGCGTCGATCCTGAACCTCGCAAAACAACCAAGAAGCTATCCATAGCAAACTATAAGGCTAAGGGGAAAAAAGTGACCATCACTTGGTCCGAAGGTGCCCTAGAGTAGCGGCGCGTGTCTTGGCTCCTCGTTCGCGCACAGCCATCGCCCACAGACGGAGACAAAAGCCGAGATATCACCATGCCATGCCGTGTTATGCTGTCGTCTGCTCCCCTCGATGCTGGCGCGCTTGGGCCGCAGCTCTCGTCCAGGCTCTGGTTTCCGAGCGCAAAGGCGGCGCCACAGAGGCCGCTAGCCAGCACGAGCAAAAGCTGTGCCGCTTTCCGATTCACCCGCCCACAATGGATCACCCTGCCAGCCTTTGAGTCAGGGTTCCTTGGACGGTGGTGGGGAGGCAAATATCCGCAATGTACTGCAAAGTGACTGGCGTCGTCTGGCATCCTTTCGAAACGGGGCGCCTGGTCGATTTGCTCTTTTCATTTGGTTCGCTGCAGCCGCACCGGGGGCCACGATGGGCCATTGCACGCCTCGCCTTGGCACCGCCGCCCCGCCACCGCTGCCGATGTACAGATCCCTGACCATTGTAAAAGGCACAGAAACAACTCGCCCTCGTCCTCCTCCCTTCCGAGACCGCACAGGGACTTTTGTTACGGCGGTATCGCCGTCGTAGGGTTCGCGCATCTATATCCTAGCATCACTTGGATAGAACCAGGGCAATCGCCGGCAGACGTCCTTTTCCAGGCACATTTGGCCGCATGCGCCCCTTCGCTGCTGGAAGGTCTCGGTTCAAATTCGCAACCAGGGCAGGACGGCGTGGCGCGAGGTGCATTATATTTGCTTCGCAGGTACGGGCTTCGAGCTGCCGATCGTCTTCGTTACAGGACTCCTACTACAACCTAGCTGCTAGGTCGAGTGCGGTTGACGACGTGCTCGGACCAGCTCAGGCAAACATGCGATCGGGAAGGGTCTGCTTGCGGACCCTCTTGACGAGGTCGGTGGCCTGATCGCCTAGCCGTCCGAGCCACTCCGGAGCCGGCACCTCGTCATGTCCGCCCATGTTCCGCCCTCGGGTGGCTGGCGCCGATACCAGCGCCTTGGTCAGTGCGGCTGTCGTGTATCGTAGAGAACTGTTGAGCCCCTCGACGACGCTCTTCGCCGCTACGCTGCATGTCCATGCATCCACGTGCACGGATGGAAGGAGGAGGGAAGAGTCCCGAAAGGCGCGTGCGCTCCTTCTTATCAGTCCTGGGCGTGGTTAGGGTCAACGTGGGCAGGTCAGCTCCCTAGTCCGGCTCACCTCTCTCCATGAATCTCCCGCATTGCAGCTGAGGCGTCGAGAAACATCTGGCCGCGCAGGTGTCGCAAGACATCCATCGGACCGCTCCGCTTCCTCTCCATACTCTCTTGCAGGAGCTAGCGGACGGCGCCCGAGACCATGACCCTTGCCCAGTTAGAACTTTGGAACCGAAGAAATGGACCTCGTCTGGAGGGAAAGCTAGACTGCTGCGAACAACTCACCTCGAGGATCGAAGCGCCCCCACGCTGAATCTTTTGCATCGAAACCGTTGCCCGCTCTTCTTCGGCTCTGCCGACAGCGTCTTCCCTGAGTGCATGGAAGAGGGACCTGCGACCGGCTTCGGCCCGTGCTACGGCTTCCCGTGCCCTGGCACCCTGCACCGAACTGGTCGTTGTAAAAGGGCGGGGAGCTGGTTCCTCGCCTCCTCCGCCGAGAGGATTGTCAATCCAAGGCTTCGATCGTTCTCGCAGGGCGCCGTGGCCGCTACTTTGCTCTTTTCCAGAACCGCTGGACGGCTCGGTGCGTGCCCCAGACGTCGAGAGCCCGGCTGCTGCAGCTCTGGTTGATGCAAGATTCCGCGTGCGATCCTCGCGCCGGGTTCGAGCAGTGCCGCTCTCGGCGCTCGCGGTGCCAGCGGCCATGGGAACGACGCCGTGAGGTTGCGGGGTGATGTTTGAGGGAGGCGAAACTCCAAATCGTACGACGCCATCATCTCGGTACGACGAAGGATCCGCGGTAAGGCGTGCGGTGAGGCTGTCTCGCGCCTTCCGCTTGCGCTCCTGGAAAGCTCGGAACTCGTAAAACTCGAGCATGTCCGAAACGGCGTCGCCGTCGGCGTCTTCCCAGATCGGACCTCGGACGGTATGGGGTGGCGCTATGGCGGCGCTATGGTCGAATGCCGCTAGCTGAGCGGCGGTGAGCGAATCGTGTGGCAGGCTTTCGTCGTCTAGCTCTCTGGCCGCAGCAGCCTCTGCCTGCTTGGCACCTTGACGCCGAGCGCGGGCCCGGTCCAGTGGTGATGTAGGGGCACCGATTGACGAAGTGCGCCGTCCTTGGCTCGGCTCGCCTCGGGGAGAAGGGGCAGGCAGCTCTGACGGCACTGGCTCCCCTCTATCAGGCACTGGCGAGCGCCCTTTCTGACGAGTCATGGGAGCTGCAGAGGCAAGAGCATCGGGACGCTGCAAGGGTGGACCGCCCGGAGCGCCCTCGCCCTCCTCGGGCGCAGACGTCGGACCCCGACGAGCTGCGCCAGCCTCTGGTTCGTCGACGTATTCGAGGTCGTCGGAATCCTCAATCCCTGCGGTAGCGTCAAAGTCGGTCGAACCGAAGCTCTCTTGGCCGACGGCGGCGGTTGCCTCGTTGCCAGCTGCAACCGGGCCGCCTTGGCCTTTTCTCGGTGATGATTCGGGCTCTCCGCCGCGCGATCGCTGGACGATACTGCGCCGGTGGCGATCGGTCATCCAGGGTGCTTCGTCGCTCTTTGGGCCGGCAACAGCGCCGCCCGATCGATGTATTCCGCGGGTTTTCCTCTCCTGCTTGTGAGCTGCGACCGAGCCTGCGATCGGAGCGTCGGGCACGCTGGTCGGTTTGGCCGTTGCTGCACTGGTCTGCTGCGGATTGTCCTCGTCGGCCGGGCCGGCTTTGGCGAGTTCTGTGCTTTCTTGGCGTTCGGTGGAGCCCGCTTCGGGCGCCCACGTCACATCATCCCTTGGTCGCTTGCTGGGATCCTCATGGTCTCGGAAGAGGTCGGTGCTGTCCTTTTCAAGGTCAACCTCATTAGGGCTATCGTGGCGTCGAGAAATTCTACCGGCAAGCGCCCCGACCTTGGCCGTTGGATCTGAAACTGAAGCCGGATCTGCATCGTGTTCTGGAACGGCGCGCTTGCGCGGCGATGATGAGGCGACGCTATGCTCAACACTTCGGCTGTACGCCGCAGTGGCGGAGTCCGAGACTGCAGCAGCATCGCTTCGCGTCGCCCCTATCGCCTTCCTACGTGCCTTAACCTGAGCTCGATCCTTCGGCCCAGCAGGCCGGGGCTCGTCAAGGACGGGTCGCCCCGCTGCCGGAGATGCCCTTTTGCGTGCAGCCGCGGCGTTTTGGGATGCGATTGTCGCTTTTGATGCCTTTGTATTGCGCTTCTTTGTTTTGGTGCCGGCGAGATTCCGATGTCGTCCAAAGCCGTGAGCGTGCATCCTGTTTCGAAGTCGCTGCAGAAAGATGCAAAGGGATGTTTCGCAGCTTTTTCCACTTACCTCGACGCCGCTCCTCGCCACCCCTCTCTGCTTGCTTGCAGCACTTTCAGGTGCTGCAGCGGTTTCGGTGGCATGTTCGCCTGATTCGGAACGCGACCTCTTGGCGGCCCGGCCCTTGGATCGCGGAAGTGCGTTCCGAGTCGGCTGGACGTTCGCAGACGGCGAGCGGGACGGCCCTTGAGACGGCGACGACGCTCGTTGGATCAGCCTAGGGCTGCCTCTCAACCCTTCACTGCCTCCGTCGATACTGCCCGAAGAGGGTGCGTTTGACGCAGGACTCGAATGCGGCTGCGGCAGCTCGGTAAGCTCCAAGGTATGTTGGCCGAGCTTGACGACGGGAATTGCCGCGCCGTTCCGATCTTCCCCGGATGCCGATCCCGTAGTCCCTCCACGTCGCATCACGGGGTCTGGCGCACCGCCCTTCCCGGAAGACCCAGGCTCGGAATCGCCATACTCGATGTACTGCTCCATGAGGTCGGAAAATCGGTCGCTGGTGCGGCGGCTCACCGCCTGGCCCTGTCCATCGGAGCGATCCGGATCTCTTTGGGCCTCCGGTCCGCTCCCCTCGATCGCCGACTCTGTCGGATGGCGGAGCGGCGCCAGGCGGTTCGCGTTAGAGTCTGCACGGTCCCTGGTCCGCTCCGTCCCGTCGCGATCGCCAGACCGTAGCGGTCCATCTTCGGTTGCGGAGGGTAGGCGCATATTGCCGCGTTCCAAGTCTGACGGGGCAGTGCTGTTGCCAACATGCGACGCGTGGCGATCAGGAGCGTTGACTTTGATGGGAGCCTGGGAGCGGCCACCTCGCCATCTGATCCCCTGTCGCAAGGCCGTGCCATTTCCGTCATCAACAGGAGAAGCGTCAAGAGCCTGCTCCGACAACCTTGCGCTTCGACTGGAGCGGCTGCTCCTGACTCACAACGCCGCGATGGCTAAGCACTTCAGCGAATCGGACAAGGCGATGGGTGTCGAACTTTACGCCGAGTTCATTCCCTAGCACGCTGTCCGGATGGCGACCATCGCTCTCCTGGACCATAATGTCCTGCTTCGTGGTGAAGTCACACTCTAAAGTCGGGCTCGAGCGGAAAATATCGACTGTTAGCGCCGTCGCCGGAGCCGCAAGTTGAGGAACGCACGGCAGACGCACCTCCAGTCAATCCGTCGACGGCGACATCCTCGATCTGATCGTAGGCGACCACGCAGTCGCAGCACTCGATCGAAGCGATCTTCCGATCCAGCGATTCGGCAGCCTGGCCTCGCTGCTCCTGAAATAAGTGGTCATCGGTCCGAAAAAGGTCGTGTCAGCCGCTGACACAGGCCAGCAATCACGTTCGAGCGAAACCGGATAGCGGCGTCAAGGTAGAGCGGCCGAGAGGTGCAACAGACCTTGACCAGCTTCTGGATCTCGAAGGTGTCCCTTACATCGAAGCTGAGCTTCGTCGAAGAGAACCACAGGTGGAAGCTTTGCGATCCTGGCGGCTGCTCGCGCAGCACGAGCCACTCAGGGCCGCGCTTTCTGGAGGGCTCTACGGGGCAGGCAAACATCTGCGGCCTGCAATCGAAAAAATTTCGAGGTAACATAGGGCAAGAGCTTAGCGGCAGGCTGCAACGGTAGGCTTCAACGACGGATATTTCTGCCGTTTTCGTGCAACTTTCGGGGCTGTGCTGGCTTGTTGGCACTCACCTGAACAGTTCAGCTTCGCCCAGCGTCGCCAACACTTCCTCGGAGATCTGGAAGGGGTCGCAGCGTCAGGGTCGTTGGGCTTGTCGGTTGCCTGCATGCTCTCCGTGACGGTCGCAAGGGCATCTGCGTCTGACTCACCGCGTCAAAGGTGGCCGGGGTCGTCGAGCTGGCTTTCTGGGATAGCTCGCGTGCCAGCATAAGCTTTGAAGCGTCTAGCGGCGGTGGCTGTGGATCTGACATGGGGCTCTGCTGCTGGAGCGCAGCGGCAAAGATCGAGTCGTAGAAGCTGCTACGGTCGTCCGGCTTGACCTCTTTTGACCAGTACTGCGCCAACTCGAGGAGGTCCAGGCTAGCGGCGAACTCTGCGCGAACCCGTGTAGGCGAGCCCAGCATCCGTCGCGGATCGCCGTCTCGGTCGTCAGAGCCCAAGTCCGCCACATGGGGGCGATCGGGACGCTAGGAACGCTGTACGCACCGGTCGACTGGCCGAGCCAGGCGCCAAGCTGACGCCTGAGCTCACAGCATCGGCCATAAGTTTCGTATTGCCTCAAGATCAGTCCGCCTCTTCTCCGTAGCATCTACCGGCTTATGAGCGGCGACTCACGGACGAAGCAGCTTGGACAGGCTACGTCTAGCCCGGCTCGATGCGCTGACGGCATCGCGGAGTCGGGCAATGATCTGCGTCCGACGAAGGTAAACCGGAAGTTCATCAGCGTCCAGCAGAGCAAGTGCCGCCTATTGATCCGCTGCTCGTTGGGCTCCGAGCGTCACCGTGCTCACCAAGGCCTTGCGAAGCGGCTTCAGCGGCTGTGGTCTGATTCGACAAAGCAGGTGCACCCAAAAGGGTAGAAAGATGTCCCGGATACCGTCTAGCAGACGTGCAAACGGCGAACGGTGAGTAGAGCCCGTCCACCGCATCGCAGCCAATGACTGAAGTACCTGACACCCCAGCGTTAGCCCTAGGATGCTCACCGAGCGTCTTTTCGAGCTTCTCTGCGGCACTTCTCCGCAGCCCGGCCCTCAGGATGAGAAACATCCTTTCCGAGAACCCAAGCAGCTGCTGCTGCAGCTTGGCCTTGCGGCTGGCGGTCCCCGGCGAGGCCGTTTCGTCGTGTTCCTTGGTTGCAACGTTGAGCCAAAGGTAGTTGTCCAGCAGCACGACGAAGCGGAAGAAGGCGTCGGGGTCACGATCGCGCCAAGCGGGCAGGTGCTCCTCTAGGGAAGCCTCGATCCGTTTGGCTCGATCCTCCGAGAGGTAGTTCTGCGACACTCGCTTGACCTGGCAACGCGCGGTCGACGGACAGAGGTACGGCACTGTCATTGTAAGGAAGACTTCGCGGGCAACCGAGAGTGACACCTCCGCGTTCTCCATCCCCCATCCCCTCCTTTGCCCTCCTTCACATATTTCTTCTCTACGGCTGCTTCCTCTCGAACCTACCAGATCCTGCGTGGCATCGTCGAGAGGAGAGATCTGCGGAGATGCCTGCCGCTTCGACGGCTGCTTCTTGGACGCATCGGTGGCAAAGGTGGCTACGTGGGACAGCAGCTTGGCCCTGGCCTCCTTGGCCGTGTTTGGCAGGTCCGACGTCGAGGCCATGGAAGGTGGTGGCGGCGAGGTGATTGTGAGACTGGAGGGTACACGAGGGCCTCTTGGAAGGCGTAAGATACGGCAAACAGCCAGCTCCGATACAGGCTTCTTGTTAGAGGCGTGAGGACGAGACGGTACACGGAAGCCAGAGGGGAAGGGAGAAAGCGGAGGTGACGGCAGTCACAATGGAAATGACGACGACGGCGGCGGCTGTGGGGTTACAGCGACCTTGCCACCGTCGACCCAGGTCGGCCATCGTCCGGCGCTTCCGACGGCGGACCACGGGTGGCCAAAAGGTCGCCAAAGGGTCGACGGTCCAGCCGGCATCGCAGCGCACATCGGAGAAGCCGCGCGTGGGTGCGTTGCTTTGAAGAGTGGCAGGGTGCCGCGCAGTCGATGACTCACGCGGAGAAGCCGTGCGCTCAGCTGCTGTCTGCCCGTGGGACCTGCGCAGACCGGGCTCGAGGCTGAGCGAGGTAGCGCCTATCTAGCTCAGCTCTGTCTGCTCGCTACGCCCTCTCGAGGGCCCAAGAGACGGAGGTAGGTAGGTAGGTGGATTGAGCGAGGCGCGCAACGGCCGGGTTCGGGCGCCAAACGAGCGGGATGCTGCGCCACAGCCGAATCCTCCCGTCGTCGGCCGTGATCCGAAGATGGCACGCTCGGTGTCGGGCTTGGGCGCAGCGGTCGTCGACTTGACCGTTGGGCTGAGCCGGACGCTCTGCACCTGAGTGGGCGACCCTCGATCTCTCCATCTTCCTTGAAAGCGAGGCCGCCATATGCGGCCGTCCGGGGCTCCGACTTTCATCACATTGAAGGTGCAGTTGGGCAGGGAGCGTGGCGCATAGCAAGAAGGGCTGGGTACGCAGCGGGCGATGGATGCCCGAGGGCGAGGTTCGGCTGGTGAACGAAAGAGGACCAAGCAGAAGTAGGCCAATTGCGAGGCTTTCGCGTCGCGTTAAAAAGAGCTACTGTGACCGAAACCAACTAACCAACTCTGGCAGGAATCCGCGGTCCGTCGCCGTCAACCGACGAGGATTAAGCACAAGGATCAAGTCCAAGAAAAAGTGGAGGCCTTGTTTGGTAGACCGTTAAAAGCCAGTAGAGCAGAGTAAAT
>JALNIF010003597.1:0-17447 GCA_026284005.1 Thecaphora frezii | reverse complement strand
CGTCCTCGCATGCCGGACTCCTTCATCTGGCCAATGATCCAGTCGTGGCCCTTGAGGAGGATGTCCTTGGTACGGTGCCAGTCGCCGCGAGCCTGGGCGCCCTTGAGGCCGTGGTCGTGGCGCATGTAGGCGTTCTGGAAGATGCGGTCCTGGTCGCGGAGACCGCCGTGAGTGCGGACCGGCGCATCGGTGACGGTAGCGAGGCCGCGGGCCTGGCAAGGTGCGGCGGAGGCGACCTTGGCGACGTTGGAGAGAGCGCCGGCCTGGCGGGCGGCGCGCTGCGCAACCAGAGCTGGGTGAGAGCACAAGTGTCGGGTAAACAAGGGGTGGGGTGAGGAGTAAAGTTGGTCAGTATCGAAGCGTCTAGTGTGCCAAGATGCGTCGGTGGGCAGCTTGAGGGATGGTAGGGATGTGCCTGTAGTGGGATGGAGGGGGATACGCACTAGCACGCTGCATGAAGCTGTGGCTGTGTGCTGGTATAGGGGCTGGAAGGTGATGGTGTGGGTGTAGGTGTGGGTGGTGGCGGCGATGAAGGGTAGCAAAGATGCGCCAAAGGTAAAAGGATACGGAGTAAGGGCGGGATGAGGTGGTGGCGCGGTGTGTGTGGATGGGCAGACGCAGTCGGGTAAGGTGGGTGGAGGGCGAAAGGGAAAGATGGTGCGGCTGGACTGGAGTCGGGTGGATTGGCTTTGTATAGGTGTCACACGGTGGTTGTCAGTGACAAGAGCGATGGATTCGCAAGGAAGGGACTCCACAACCGGCGAAACTATATATGTGGCTACTCAGCGCGCGGCCCTACTACGAGCAGCTACCTGCGCTGCTCCCGGCCGAGACACACGCCAACAGGTGGAGAGCGACGAGCGGCGCAAACGAGGCGGTGGCAACCAAAAGCCAGATCGGAAGTAAGCCGGCAAAGCTGAATTCGGGGGCGACGTTGGCTGCTCAGCTCTGCAACACGTAATAAGATCGTTGCTTGTATTTACTTACTAAACGTATATTTTCGGATTCTGCAATTTCCTTTGGCTTTACCAAATCATCCAGTCTTAAAAATGGCCTTGGAGTGAGCTTTTGCTGTTGCAAGAGCGCGCCACTACCACTCAAGGTCGATTGCTACTCAAGACATGTTGATTCATAGTTCTTTTAATATTCCGATTCTGATTAACATTCACAATTCCAACCCGTGGGCTCGGGCCCGTCTCGCCTGGCCAAAGCCGCTACGCCAAAGCCAAAGCCAAAGCCAACCCGCGCACCGACCAATCAGCGCCGGCCGCTTTGCATTGCCGTTGCCCCCGCACACATGCCTTACTTCAGCTTCAGCCGCGCTCCCATCGGATCCGAGCTCCTCACTCCAGCCACCGCACCGTCACCTTGCTCTGCGATGCTCGCCACCGCACGGATCAGTTTGCATGGTACATCCCACATTCGCACCCTATGTACACATTGCACTTGCAGCGATCATTGTACAATATACCAAAGCCGGTTGGTATCAATGAAGCCATCGACGGCCAACCACAAAAGGGCCCAAGGATCCAAAGCAAAGCCCCAGAGGCAGGCTCCGGGGTATGGCGGCAGTGTCACGGCGACCGTCTCGGCATGCTGCTTCCATCCGAGGATGCGAGCGACCGCTGGCTCGACGTCGCCAACGATGCCGTCGACTCGCACTTGTCGCTCAAGCTTCCGCCGTACCTAGGGACAAGCAGGTGCGCGAGCGAGAGCAGCGAAAGAAGGAGGGCCGCCAAGTCAGCCCACTGGCGGCGCATCCGTATAGAGACAAGCGCTTTCTTCAAGCGAGGCAGCGACAGCAAACACTCACTCGTGATCCTTGGGCGCCTGCTTGTCGGAAGCTTCTCTCTGCCGTTGCCCGTACGCTCGCTGGCAGAGGCACATATACATCTGCAAACCACACCCAAACGACCGTCATTGGTGTGGTCAGTCTCGGGCGATGCGATACCCACTGCCAAGCACTTGTCCCTCTGCTCCACATCCTGAAAGAGGGGCCTTGTACACGTACCTGTGTCAGCCCCATCAACGCAATCAACCCCGCCATGGCGCCGAGCTGGATGTAGGTAAAGACGTTACAAATCACCCTCCCCGAATCCTTTAGCGCGTCGGAGAGCATATCGACGCGGATTCCCTTGCCGCTGTTGAAAGGTTCGTTGCCGTACAGGCTGCGGCACGTCGCCGCCGCGCGGTCGTGGCCCATGGCCATCACCACGATCCCCGTGATCGACAAGACGAGCACCGTCAGTGTGGCAGCAAAGTGGATGCGCAGGTAGGCGCGGTACCACGTCGTCGACTGCCGCGCGATCGTCGTCAGCCCGAGCAGGTGCAGCACCACCGAGAAACCCCCCAGCCCCGCCAAAGCTGGCTTGTACCACGGTGGAAGCACGTCCATCCCCGCCACGATGGGTGGGGCGAAGATAGCGAGGCAGAAGAGGCATAGCGAGACGAAGAGGCACTCTAGCGTTGCCAGGTAGACGCCGACGTTGACCAGGGGCACGGAAAGGCAGCAAAACTCGAGACCGGCTCGACGGACCATTGTGACGGCCCTTCTTTTGCTTGCTGTGGTGGGGTGTTCGCTCGATCAAGACGAGGTAAGGATGGGGTGCTTGATGTTCCCGACCTAGGCGTGTATGATGGAGGGCCTTGCTCGGATTACGCCTTCACAGCGGCAGCGTGGAAAGGGCGCTTGCAGGGAGGTTCGAGGTTGTCTTTGCAGCGCTTGCGACTTGGCGGTAGCGTTGGCGGCGAGGATTGCAGGACGAATCTTGAGGTTTTGAGGGCTCTGCGTCTGTGCAGCCGTCGGATCCGTTGACAGTAGTGCTTACGAGCGTTGCTACCGCTTCTTGATGATGCTGCGACCTTTTGGAAAGCGACGAAGGGTGGAGCATCAGCATGCAGCCTCCGGCGTGGCGAAGGCAACCGTCGCCTTACGGTTGAGATGGTGTTGCAGGCCAGGCTTACCGAGCGGTGGTGATAGGTGTCGCGGCTGGTATGTGGACAAGGACTTGAGGCAACGGCCAGCGTTGCGCAGGTATATCTTGACGAGGAGCGTATAGGTGATGCAGTCAGTCAGTCCTTCGCAGAAGGCTGGATGGGGCGGGGCTGGAGATACCAGTATCTCGTCGACAGCGTAAGGGAGGTGGAGGAGAGAAAGAAAACGCAGCGGCGGGACGGAGCAAAATTGTCGGTGAGCGGCTTCCCATCGACATAGGAACCGATGAGAAATCCCAGGTGGCGAGCAAGCTGAGCAAGCGGGCGAGATGGAAGGGGGCCAGGGACAGAGGGAGAGAGTATGGTTCAACATGCCGTGGCGGCATGTTTAGCACAGCGCGGATGCGTGCTGTGCGGTGGCAAGCACCACCGACCACCGGAGCTGGGTCGCCTCGGACGCTAGTTAGAGCTGGCCTCGGTCGCCGCTCCGCATGCTGCACTGAGCCCCAGCGAGCGGGATGCATTACTATTCTTGTTGGTAGGGATGGCGGGGGGACACGACGACAAGTTAGCGGGGTCCAAGGCGTGGTGTGGGCGGACCAAGGTGGTGTCGATGCATGCGTCATATCGTCTGGCGCATGCCAAGTAAAGGTGAGTTGGTGGTAAAGGGAGCGCAGAGAGCCAACATCCAACCACCTTCTCTTCCATCCTCGCCGTCCGCACCTAGCATCCGATGCTGTGCAGGCGCCATACACAGACCAGCTTCGCCGTCGCCAATTGGCGTGGCTTTCCTGTTTGCATGCAGGCCTCTACCATCTCAACAGATCGCAAGCAGTGATTTACCTGTCACCGACATGCTATTCGCGACCACGACCAACGACGAATCCACGTATAATACAGCAATATGGGGAGATGAGATGGGTGTGAGAGAAAAATCCAGATTGCCCTCCTTTGGCATCAGCGAGGGTTTGCGAAACAAAGGAAAAAGAACGGCGAAAAAGGGGGGGAGAGGGAGATGGAGACGGAGCATTCAACGCTTCCTCAACAACTCTCAAGAAGAAGACAAGAGGCAAGCCAAACTTGTACGGCTGTTCGACACACAGCAGATCCTACTTGACCTTCTCGCCAAACTCGTTCCTCTCCCCATTCTGTAGCTGGATGGCGGCGCGGTGCTTGGAGCCCTTGAGCTTGTTGTCCGCGTCGGGTCCGACGTCGATGGTGGCCTTGCGGTGGTCGCGATCTTCGTGGCCGAGGAACCACCAACCAATAAACGCCACCATGACGGCCACCGACGGCACCAGCACGCGCACCGTCGAGCGCGTACGTGCAATGTTGATCTCGGGGTTAACGTGGGCGCCTGCAAAGGTTGACCATCCACCGCAACAGAGGCAAACAGCAATCGATCAAGTCAGCGTCGAACGACGATGGGCAAACAGGGACACACACACACACACACACACACGCAGAGAGAAAAAGAGAGAGAGAGAGAGAGCAAGAGAGAGAGAGAGAGAACGCAAAGCGGCCAACATGTCGAGCCTTGGCCATCGCCGTCACTCACCAAAAACCGGGCCGTGCGCATGATTGTCCCTCTGTCCGCTGGCGAGGTCGGGCCGCGCCGAGTAGCAGCGCTGCTGCCTGAGGACGACGAGCGGAGCCGACGCAGTGGTGCAGAGCAAAGGCATCGCCGTGGTGCGCGAGCTCGAAGCAAACGAGCGGGCAAAGGTGGAGAGCATGTTGGTCGGCATGGCGGCGAAGCGTGTATCTGTCTAGCGGTAGAGCTGAGGCGTTCCAAAGTTGTTGTAGTGCGGCTGGAAATCTAACCCTGGTGGTAGCGGTGGAGTGTATAGCAATATGTGGTGTACAGCACAGGTGAAGATGGGCAGGGGCGAGGTTCTTATACCATCACGAAAACCCGACCACCTGGCCACGCTCCGGCACTCGTAACTGAGCAAGTAAGACGTGGGGCAACCATAGCACCATAGAAGCCCCAGGGCGACTCTGGGTATCGCGCTCTGGTGGCAAGCTCCGAGAGGAGCAGCGGGCAGTGGGGAGGCGACAACGTCAGGCGGCGTGATCTCGATGCTGACCAAGCCTAGCGAGGTTGTGGAGACAAGGCTCAGACCTGGCGGACGAGGCGGAGGCGGAGGTGAAGGCGGAGGTCCAGCACTAATTTTAGGCACGGCTACGGATGAGGCCCAGCGGCACGGGCTAGTGTGGGTGCATCGACGTAATCCCGCCTCCCTCTGGCACTCGAGGCGCGGCGAGGTGGACAAGCACGACAGACGTCGCCCAATGCATCGATCAAGCTCAAGGCCGGTGAGTAAGGTTAGCGCCAACGTGGTTGTTTGAGAGTAGGCTTAGAGAGGAGAGAGAGAGAGCGAGCAAGGAGAGAGGAGGGAGAGAAGGATGCGGATGCGGGGCAGGCGTTGAGACGAGAGGCGAGGCTAGCGTCTGCTCCACCAAGATGGAGGCGGCCTGGATCGGTGCATGAGCTAAGTGTGGTTTGCTTGCTTGCTTTCTTGCTTGCTCGCTTGTTTGCGTTGTCGAGTGGAGGGAGAGAGAGTGAGAGAGAGAGAGAGAGAGAGAGAGAGAGTGTGTGTGTGTGTGTGTGTGTGAGAGAGAGAGAGAGCGGGTTGTGGTGGCCCTTCCCAAAGCAGCAGCATGTCTGACCAAAGCCAAGCCCACTAAAATGCCACCTTCAATCCACAGCCGAGTGCGGCCACCACCTCAAACACTCCGCCGCACCGTCAGTTTGATGCATGACGTAGGCACGTCGTTTCCATTTCCCCTTTCTTTGTACCTTTCCGCCCGGTTTGGGCTTCGGAAGCCGCCATCCACCATCCGCCGCCCATGAGCAAGCCCCCAACGTCGACCAGCTGCCCAACGCACACCCGTTGCCCACGCACCCACAATAGCAAACACTCACTCACGCACTCACTCACGCGGCAAGATACAGCATCAAGAAAAGGCATAAACCAGAGGTGGCCAGCAACCTTTCGGGTTTGCAGCACATCGACGCCGTCTTTCAATACAGCGTGTGGTCCATTACATATCCATCCTGCTTCGCCTTTAGGCTCGCCCTTTACGCCTTCGCGCCGCCGCCGCCGCTCCCGCTGCTGCTTTGGCTCATCCTCGAACCGCCTGCACCCGTATCCGGCAGGCTTGGGATCGGTCGACGGCTCGGAGGCCGGCTCGGCGGTCGCATCGTCCTCTCTTGGTCCTCCCGGTTGGGCGAGTCGTTGTTCAGCAGCGTCGGAGAAGGCGCCAGCTTCCGGCCGTGTACCCCGGCGCCGCTCGAGCTCACCCGCAGCCGCGGGCTCAGACTCGGCGTCCGGTGGTTGCTCAGCGCGGCCGACGGAGAAAAAGTCTCGACAAGGCTGCGCGGCCCCGGCCTCGCCCCACCCCCTGTGCTCACGCCCCCCACGATGATCGGGCTGGCGGACCGATCGCGCAGTACCGGTCTCCTCGGCACCACCGCCGACTGCTGGTGGCTGTTGTCGTGTCCAGAGGAGGGGTTGGTGGCCGGCGAGGACGACGAGGCGCAGGACGAAGACGACGACGCCGTCGACAGGTCCTGCCTCCACGCCTCGGCGTCCGTGATGTCGGGAAGCGGCAGTCGGCGCCGCGGTTTGGGTGAACCGTGATCCATCGGGAAACCGATCTGGTGCGACGAGGGCGACCGCTGCCGCTGCTGCTCATCGTGGAGGCGCTTGACCATCCGCAGCTCCTGCGCCATTTCCGACACGCGTATGGCGCCGGCATCGAGGTGTGATCGCGGCGTGAGCGTCGTCGGCGTCGAGGGGCTGCTGCCGACGTCCGACATGGTCCTCCGCACCGTGCGCGGCCCTGGCTGCATGTAGCGCTGCGACAAGATGTCGCGCGCCAGCTCCCGCACCAGCACGGCACCGTCGTGCTTGCTGAGCTTGTCGATGATCTGCCGTGGACGAAAAAGGGCCATGCGATGCGGACGTTAGCACCGCGCCGTGGGACAATGGACGGCCAACGTAGGGTGGCCCGCAGGTCCAGGCCGTCGTCCCGGGACGAGGGACTCACCTCAAACAGGCTAAACTGCTGGATCAGCGTGTTGCGTTCCGGATGGACGTCGCAAACCATCTTGGTGATGCGGAGCAGGTTGAGCCGCACCACGGCCTTGGGATGCTTGAGGCGGTCGACGAGCTTGCGCAAAAAGGCCGGGTTTTTGCCCATTGCGATCGTGATGCCGTTGGACAGCCTACAGATCTTTAGGTACGGCTCGAGCAAGTTCTCAAACGAGTTGGCTTTGGACGTCGCAAAGAGGCAGAGCAGCGAGTCGATCGACGAAGACTGCAGCAGCACCTCCTCGACCCGGTGTGTCTCGTCCTGCAGCCACACGTGGATCGATTCGAGCGCTGAAACCTGCCAGTAAGGGTCCTCGAGCAGCTGCACGTAGAACTGGAGCGCACGGTGCTGCCAAAGCAGCTTGCGCGTCCCCTTGCCCGAGTGCGCCAGATCGCACAGGATCGGCAGCGCAAACTGCTTGAGTGGCGACTTGGTCCGCGCCACCCGCAGCAGCTGCGGGATGATGCCCGACTGCGCCGCCTCCTCCTGGCGCGACTTGCTCAGCCTGCAGAGGTTGTACATGGCGTTGAGCACCTGGTTGGACATCTCGGTGCCGTAGGGGCCCTCGTGGTGCTGGGTGAGGATCTCGGTGAGGATCTCGATGGTGTTGGCGTTCTGGATGTCGTCGAGAATCGCCGGGTTCATGGTGAGGTTCTTGATGATCTTGAGCATCTGCGTCAGCGACTCGGCATCGAGCATCGACGACGTCTGCAGCAGCTTGCGCAACACACTGCGGGTGGCGATGCTGCGCTTGAGGTAGTTGTCCGACTGCGAAAAGATGAGAATGATCTGCAGGATGTGGGTGCGTGCCTGCTGCGCGTAGGGGTCGTGGGCATCGCGCAGCACACTCAGCAGCGCCGTCGACAACGGCTCCAGCAGGCCCTCCTGCGCCAGCATGCGGCAGAAGTCGGTGCGCGACGCCGGACTCTGCAGCTCGAGCACGCTCGACACGCAGCCGACGCCGATCCACACCAGGTCCTTACGATCGGCGTAGTCCTCGTCGATGAGATCGACGAGCGTCCGCAGCCCGCGGCAGCTCAGCACGAACTGCAGTGTTAGCCGCGACGTCGAGCACATGGCAAACACAAAGTGAGCCGCCTCGAGCCGCAGCTCGTGCGACCACTTTTTGGTGGTGAAGTTCATCACCACCGGAATGGCGCCGATCAGGCAGAGGTTCTCCTGCGCCTCGGGATCGTCAAAGATGATGAGGTTGAGGATGCCGAGCAGCCGCGTCACAAGCTCTGTCTCTGTCGAGATCTCGAGCAGCTGGATCAGCGCTAGCGCGCCGTGCGACCCGAGCAGTTGCGTCTTCATCTCGGGCATGTCGGTCAACACCTGGTCGATCTGCTCACAGACGCGTAGCAGCTCCTTGTCCGGCGAGCCCGGGCTGAGCGAATCAACCAGGTCCGAGACGTAGCTACACATACGGGCGTGCTTATCGCGCGCCACGTTGGCCTCCATGTCGGCCTCGGCATCGAGGCCCTCGTCGATCTCGGCAAAGGGATCTTCCTCGTCGTCGCGGTCATCGCCGAGCCACGATCTCTGCGAGAGGCGCATCGTCAGCTGCAGCGGCGCCTGCTCGGGGAGGTTCAGCATGTCGGCGGCGGCGGAGCCCTTGCCAAACACGTCCGAGTAGTCTTCGTCGCCGTGATCCTCCGAGTACTTGCCGAGCGCCGAGCGCATCTCCTTCCACTTGTCGTCCTTCCCTGCCCGGAGCGAGTTGGCACGCGAGGCGGTCGGACTGATAGGGCTGAAGACGGTGGTCGACTGCGGCGACCGCTCGCCGCGGCTCCGCACCGTCGCACCGTCCGTCTCGAGATGCATCGTGGATCCGCGCAGAGGAGGCGCGCCCTGCTGCTCGTCCTCGCCCCGGGAGAGCTTCTTGAGGTCGTCCGGGTGGAAGAGGCGCCTGCCGAGGCTGTTTTGCAGCTTGAGGTTGCGGACCCGTTCGTTGAGGTGCGACTCGTCGCCATCCTCGACCAGGTCAGAGTAGTCGTCAACGCGGGCCCGCTCCGCCTCTGGCGCTTGCGACGGAGATGCGGACGGAAGCGCCGGCCGCAGCGAGACCAGCTTGGGCCTCCCCACCTGGGGCAGCGAGCTGACGCTGCGCAGCGCCGGCGAGGGTCGGATCGTCTGCTGATCGTAGTCGGCGTGCGCAGCTGCCGCCGCCGCCGGTGTCGAGCCACCGCTGGACGAGGGGGCGGACGGAGTGGGCTTCTGCGGGCTGTTGGTGGCGTCCTTGAGCGGACCCGTCTTCCTGTCGTCCAAGTGCGAACCCTTCTCGAGGGCCGCGATCTTGGTCGTCGTGATATCCTCCTCAAAGTCGTCGTCCCAGTTGTCGCTCTCGTCCTCGGGTCTTTGCAGATCGACGAGCTTGGAGCGTTGGTCCATGAGCGAAGGCGCCGGCGCTGCGCCGGCGAGCGGCAGCTTGACGCTCGGAGAGGCTGGCGCGTCCCTCGTCTGCTGCGGCAAAGGGTTCGTACCGTTGGCCACGCCAAGCGTCGACAGCTTCCGGGAGGCGACGTCGCCATCGTGGTGCGACACCCCCTCGTCGGCCTCCTGCTGGCTGAAGTCGACCGGCAGGGTGGGACGCATGCCGGCCTTGGGCTTCAGCATCCCGGGGCGGGCCGTGGCGACGTCCTGGCCGCCGGCGGGCGACATGGCCGAGACGCGGCGCAGTTTATTCTGGACGGGCGCCCGGACGGTGGCGGCGTCGTTGATGCGCGTCGAGGCAGGGGCCTTGGCCGGTTCCTGCAATGCCTCGTTCCACTCACGGACGCTCTTGACGGCCTCATCGTGGACGGTGGCGCCGAGTCCTCGCAACGAGCCTCCGGTCTTCATCTGGTCGAGCTGCCGACGCGCCGCCACCATCCACGGATGCTTGAGCAGCTTCCTGGCCGACACGCGCAGGTTGGCGTCCTTCTGGAAGCAGTGCAGCAAAAAGTCCTTGACGATGGGCGAAGCGCCGTCGGGCAGAGGCGGATAGTCGTCCTGCACGATGCGGAAGAGCGCCGGCATTGGCGCGAGATAGTGGTAGGGAGGCTTGCCCTCGAGCAGCTCGACGACGACGCAGCCAACGCTCCAGATGTCGCTGGCGGTGGTGGCGCCGCTCTGGTCAATGACCTCGGGCGCCATCCAGTAGGGGCTGCCGACGACGGCGTAGTCGTTCATGGCGCCGGTCTTTGTGGCGACGCCGAAGTCGGCGAGCTTGACGGAGCCGTCCTTGTTGGTAAGGATGTTGGCGCCTTTGATGTCGCGGTGGATGACACCCTGCTCATGGAGGTATAGCAGCCCGTCGAGGACCTGGGAGACGTAGACGCCGACGAGGCCTTCGGGGAACTTGCCAAAGCGCTTGCAGATGTTGTGGAGCGAGCCGTTCTCGCAGTACTCGAGGATAATGTAGAGGTAGTCGCGGGTCTTTTCGGAGCCCTTGTATTTGACGATGTTGGGGTGGTTGAGGTTCTTGAGGAGGTCGATCTCAGACATGATCTCGCCCAGCTCCGACTTGGGGATGTTGCCGAGCTTGATCTGCTTGACGGCCACCGTCTCGCCCGTCATCCAGTTGAGGCCGCGAAAGACGGAGCCAAAGGCGCCCCTGCCGAGACAGTCGCCAAGGGTATAGTGGGCGAGATGCCCATTCGCCGGCGTATCGGTACGGGTCGGCGAAGGGGTGGATCCGGCAGGGGCTGATGCCTTGCGGACGCCATCACCGTGGCCGCCGCCGCCGGAGATGGGTGCATTGCTGGTGCTGCCGTGAGCAGCGGCAGCAGCAGCGGCGGCGGCGGCGGCTGAGCTGCTGTTGCTAGTGCTAGAGTCTCTGCGCATCCTGTCCGTGTAGGGTGAGGCGAGCGCCGAGACGGAAGCGCTCTGCAGCATGGAGCGAGGGGTCGCTGGAGTCGAGTTACGCTTGAGGTGCTGCGTCGGGGTGCGCGCTAAGAGGGGTGGCGAGGGGTTGCGGGTATCAGGATGGCGTTGGGCGGCGGCGAGTGGCGAAGAGTCCGGGGTTGGGTAAGCTAGTTGTCGCAGATCGGCCGAGTGGGTGGGGTGGTGCTGGGAGCTGAAGGTGCACTCGGAGCGCGGGCGAGTGTGGTGGGTCGGTTGATGGCGACGGGCCGCGGCGTTCGTGGGGCGGGACTGGGGCGGGGTGGGGTGCTGTTGGATGTGATGCGAGGAGCTAGCAACGGCGTCGCTGTCAGCGTCGGCATCGTGATTGTGCTTCGGCATGGGCCTGGACGCTCCGGACGGGGGATGTGCGGTTGCAGTTGCGGTTGCGGTTGAGGCTGAAGCAGAGAGGCCAGCGTCAATGTAGGTGGTTGCTCGCCGGGGTGCAAGCTCCACGGCCCAGCAGGAACTGGCGTTGACAGCGAGCTAGGGATGCAGTTGTACGGGCAGCAAAAGGTGGGGGGAAAGGGTCCAGGCGCGATGAGGTCTGGTAACACGCTCTCTCACAGCGTACAGGTGATATTGCTGTGCATCGGGCTTGCGATTGCGGTGAGGATATTGGATGGATAAATTTGCCGGATGGCTGGAGAGCTAAAATCGGTGGGTTGGCTGGGGGCTGGCGCTGTTGTTAAGGATGCTGCTGCTGGTGATGGTTCTGCTCTGGAAGGGCAAGTGCGATAATTGAGACCCAGCCGGGCTGGAAGTGGTTTTGGAGCGGGAGGCGGACGGGAGGTTGGGCGGCGTCTGAGGAGGCGAGGGTGGGGTGCGAGGCCTTCTACGGATGGTGTAGGATGTCTAGTGCTGGCGTGTGCGAGGTGGTGATGCGGTTTTGGTAATGGCAGCGTGACTTGCAATGGCCAAGCGAGAGCAGCAAATCCAAGCGGGTCCGAGCGAGCAGAGCGGCAGACGAGACGGAGCAACGCGCGCGCGCGTGTGTGTGTGTGTGTGTGTGTGTGTGTGTGTGCGTGTGTGCGTAGATGCGTGTGTGCGTAGATGCGTGTGTGTTGTGTTGTGTTGGATGTGTTGGATGTGTGCATGAGAGAGAGAGAAAGAGAGAGAGAGAGACAGAGACAGAGACAGAGAAATAGACACAGAGGCAAATGTATGTCTATGTATGTTGCAGAGGACAGCGCAATGCACGCACCAACCAACACTCGAACCCAACTCTCCTCGAAATCACTAATAAGAATCTCAATCGCAACTTTGCTGCCGCTGCCTCTTTGGCCAACAGGCCGTAGCAATATGAATATGAATACGAATTACCGCCTCCAGTCAGTCTTTTTCCTTTCTGGGGCAGAGCGGCTTGGCTCCAAGCTTGAGCCTCGCCTTGTCAAGATTGGCACTGAGCCGACCGCCGATGTCGAATTCGCCGCTGCCGCCCTGCTCCATCAAGCAGTTGCGGCAGGCAAGCAAGCAAAAAAGCAAAAGCAAAAGCAAAGCGCCACGTTGCTGCATTTCGAGGTGCATGCATGCGCCTTTCGCCTCGCAAGCGCCTTGGCCGTTGAGCCTTGTGACTTGTAGAGTGAGTGGGCAGCCCCCGTCGATCTAATCACGAATTCTGCATCGTTTGCGCCGGCCTCCGATGCCCGACAATCCTGTGTGTCCGCGACACGCCCACGCCTCGCAAAGCACCGGGAATCGGCTCCGCGGTGGCTTACTCCGCAAGGGTTGGCCGCTGCAGAACGCCCACCGGTCCGTATGCTTGCCACCAGTCCCGCCAATAAACCGACAATCAACTGCCAACCCAGGTACGCTCGAGTCGCACACGCCGGAGGAAAATGACAAGTATCCTTTGCATTGCTTTACACGGTGGACGACAGCATCTAAAGCTCGTCAAGAGGGGGTAGAAGAGGCGAAGAATGTACAGCGAGAACTTGCGACCCTGGCCATGCGTCGTTCGCGAAGGAATCGACGTGAACCGGGACCGCACCCATTCCCATCGTCCCACGCCCGGCGTCAGCTCAGCCGCACTGGCCGCCATCCATCACCGACCGGGCCTCCGATCATCCCCGCTCCTCCACGCACAGGCGTCCCGCCGGGGGAAGCATCGCTGCCTCGACCGTCGACGGAGCGTGTCGTGCGCATCAGCAGAGCAGGGTGACCATGGTGGAGGGCAGTTGGTGGGTCGGCGTCCGGCGAGGCGAGCACGGCGCCGAGTCTTGAAGTGGTATCCATCTCCGTCGTTTGCTCTTTACGGCCTCGTACAGTCATGGATGGGCGCCAATCGCGAGAAAGGGCCCATCTGATGAAGAGGTGCTTTTATAGAGGACGGGGGTCGCCGTGTGGTCTCCCACACGACTTAGCGTTAAGAAGAAGAAGGGAAAGGTGGAAAAAAGGCGCTCACGGCGTGGCTTATATACACTCCCTCCCCCCTTTTTTCGCCCGCTCCGTTGCCGCGGGCCAGGAGAAAAAACAGGGCTGAATAATGTTTCTTTTTTTTTACAAATTCATTTTTTTTTTTCCACTTTTTTGTTGCATTTCCACCGCTACCGACTTTATCGCCAATTTCCTGCGTACCGGCTCGAAGTTTTTAGCTGCGGCCAGTTGGGATTCGAAGGGCAACGGCACGCGAAACGATTCGTGCGAGTGCACAGTCGCCTTTCCCGATTTCCGAAAGCGTGGCTAGAGTTTGGTGTGGAGGCCGAGCTGCGGCGCTGCGTCAGCCATGGATCCGCCAGGTCGGCGACGAACGGTGCAGGGACCACCCATCTGTACGCTCGCTGACGCCACTAACCGCGCTGATGCCGCTGCCGCTATCGGTGGTGGACCGTCTGCTCGCCACCGCTCCGTTCAATCTTTCGTTCATAACTACCATCGCACACATTGAGGGCAACGCCCGGCACTCGGAATTGCACCTCTCGCACACCCCCGACGCCGCACCATGAGCAACGCTACCGTCCTCCTCCTCGGCGCCACCGGTTTCGTCGGCGGTGAGATCCTCTACAAGCTGCTCACCTCACCTCCTCCCCAGGTGGGCAAGGTGATCGCGCTCGTTACTGGCTCCTCCAAGGCAGCGCAGGTGCGCCAGTGGGAGCACTCGCTCCGCGCACGTTCCAGCCAGGTGGTCCTCCAGGTCGAGGACGTCGACCGCTACACTGCCGACAAGTGGTACGCCGCCGTCGAGCAGTGGTGCTCTGACGTCGACTGCGTCATCAACGCCGCCACCAGCGACGACCTCACCCTCACCAAGGCCATCAATGCGGGTCTCGTCCGCGGCAAGAAGAGCGGCAAGAAGGCGACGCTCGTCCACCTCAGCGGCGTGCAGCTCATCGAGGGCGAGCCCGTCGGCACGTACGTTGAGACGCCCAACTACAACGACTCGGACGTCAAGCAGCTCCAGAGCATCCCGGATGACGCGGCGCACCGCCACATTGACCTCGAGTGAGTTTCCCCCGAGCCTCCCTACGTCGGAACGCGAAGAGTATCACGCCGTACAGAGATGCAAGAGGGCGCGCAACGATCTCACATATAGCTTCCGCCGCCTTCTCTCGGTGCTTTTTATGTCTTTGTGCGCCTGTCTATCAGGATCGGACGGGCCGTCAGCAGCGGCGCGTTCTGGGGCTCAATCATTTGCCCTGCGCTCATCTGGGGCATTGCTTCGGGTCCGGCGAAGCGCTACTCGGCGCTCACGCCCAACATGGTGAGCAAGTCGCTTTACAACAAGCGGGCCACCTACGTCGGGGACGGCACCAACCGTTGGGTCCACATCCATGTCGACGACTGCGTCGACCTGGTGCTGCGGTTGGTGCAAGACCACCTGTCTAATCCGACGGGCGAAGGCCGCGACCACGCGCTGTTTGGCAGCTTCTACTTTGCCTCGCACCCGGAGCTGGTCGAGTTCAAGGACATTGCGGCGGCCATCGGACGCGTGTTCAAGCGACGCGGCCTCGCCGAGACCGACGAGCCCCTGGCAGTCCCGGCGCCCAAGGTGCCCAAGGGCCAAAAAGGATTCGGCGAAGGCGGAGAGAGGTACCAAGACGACGAGGAGACGGCCAAGACGACACCGAGCTGGCCGTGCAGGACCAACTGCAGATGCATCGCCAGCCGCGGTGCCAAGGAGCTCGAATGGGACGCCAAGCACCAGTACGACACCAAGGCCATCGAGGAGGATGTCGAGGGCGCGTTACAGTTCCTCCTCAAGGAGTGAGGCAGAGGGGGCGGAAAGCGAGGTTCCAGTCCACCGTGCATGCTAACAGGCCGACTGCAGTAGTGGGTGAAGTTGCCAAACAAAGTGATTTACCGCGCGTTATCCGTGCAATGTGTTTGGCAGCGTGCGTCCGTGACTGCAACGGGGATAGGCGGCGCACAAAGGAGCCTTCGTAGCGCTGCACCGGTCGTGTTCTCGTACTGCTCGCTTGCCAGACCCAGCCTGTTTGTTTGAGTCGAGTCGAGACGTTTCCCCGCTCGCGCAACGTCGGTGATTGAAGGCTACGAGCAAACGGCCAGAGCCACTGGCCGCCTCCCAGCTCGGCAACGTCGCCTCCGTTTCCCCTTGAGGATGTGACGCTATCGACCGGATCTGGTAGAGCCGAGCGGCCAAGTTCGACGCTGCTAGCGGCACGGACAGGCGCGAGGAGCTTGACTCGCTACGTTAATCGGATCAAAAGCGGGTTAGGATTGGCAAGAGCAACGACGGCGAGGTGTACGGTGCAGATACGCGTTTACTTTTGTTGGCCCATCATCTTGGCGCTGTTGTCGATGAAGAGCAAGGGAGGGGAAAGAACGAATCGTTCAGCGATCCTCCTTTGCGAGTGTATCTTCGTGATACGTGCGGGTTGGAGTGAACGGGAAAGGGGGAACGGGACGTACTTCTCCTCTGTGAACCTAGCACCGACCCTCTCGCTGTGTTTGAGGAACTTGAGCGTGCAGTTGGTCACGCACGTCTCCTACCGTATGGCGCCGCATTAAGAACCGAGCGATCAAGATTGCCCGCACATCAGCCAGCCAGTCAATCACTGCTACAGCGCTTAGCCCCTCAGCTTGGCAAAGGAAGGCGAGGGCGGAAACATGGCGAGAGAGGGGTTTGTGTGTGGTCGTACCTCTTTGGTGGAGAGCGCCTTGGAGGTAAAGTCGTTGCAGCAGCTCTCAAAGCACCTCTCAACGAGACCTGTGTAGAGGCGCATAAAGTCCTTCATCTGCTTCTGCTCAATCACGGCGTGCATCGCCTGCTGCTCGGCCGAGGAAAAGTTGGAGACTGCGCACAACCACCAGCGGTCGGCGGGCCACGACGTCAGCGCTTGGGGGAAAAGACGACATAAAAGAGGAGGAGGTGGTGGTGGTAGGAGACGTACAGTCCATTATGAGTGTGGCTGTTTGGGCGGGTAGGGTTGTTGTTGTGCGGGACGAGCTGGTTTGTGGAGATGGCGGGGATGGCGATAATGAGGGAACGATGCAGCGGCGCTACGAAAATCCAAAATCCACAGAGACCCGAACTCGGAAGGCGGAGACGGATTAGGGACGTTTTGACCTCTGTCCAGACCAAGTTTGACACCAAGATCACTTGCAGCTTGGGTTAAGGCAACATCAACATTTTGAGCTGCAAGGAACCCTTCATGACTAGCTTGAGATGGTGGAGGACTCCAACCAAGACTTGTATTTGAACAACACTAATACCATTACAACATAGCAATACAAATGAGCAATAGAAATAAGCTCAGATTGAGGTTGTGTTAAACCCATTGGGTCTTTCATACCCCTTGCAGTGGCAAGCAATGGCAGGCTGGTAGTTGTCAGGGATTGGGAGAAGCTTGGTAGAGGAAGGTATGGAATTGTCAAGGCACACCAAGTACTCTAGGTAATACTTAATACAATCGACAAGAAGTCCCAAGTATTATAGGAGACACAGCTAGGGCCTGCCAGGGTCCATCTGGGGACCAAGGACAGCAGAAGAAGCCATGGTACAGGTGGACCAAATGAGTTGAATCAGGAACATGTCCCAAATCAGGCATAGCCAGTTCCCGGCTGGGAACATGCCAGGACAATGCTGTAACATGTTCCCAGCTGATGGGAACAGGTTACATGGCAGACCAAGGGGATCAGTTCCAAACAGCACTGGGAACATGCCTCAGCCGCTGCAAGGCCAGTTCCCAGAGCAGGCCCCTGGAAAAGCTGGTAACCAGCCATAGAGGCAATGTGGCCAGTTCCGAGCAACTGGGAACCAGCCACAGGCATGTTGTGGCTGGTTCTGAGGCCAGTGGTCATTAGCACAAGGATGTAACAGCGGTGCTCCATTCCTGGGCAGGAACTGGTTACAGAGGGGCTGTGGCATGTTCCCCCTAACTGGGAATGCATTATGGTGTGGTCAGAGCAGGTTCCCATATTGCTGAGGGACAGACATCATTATGGGTGCTCATGCCAGAGGCTGGAGCAAGTAGTGGCAGCATAGGTCTGTCAAGGGCATACAAGCACTGTTGTACACTGTAGGCAGAAGGTATGGCAGAGTAAAGGAAGGGATTGCTAGTACTATGGTACAG
>JALNIF010003585.1:0-10883 GCA_026284005.1 Thecaphora frezii | reverse complement strand
GTGTGGATGCAACATCTTGTACCAGCATTGAAAGTGGAAAGAATGTGAGCAAAGACACTAGCCTCCGAATTAGTTTAGTGGCTATGACGGCACCTTGTCATGATCACTGCTCGGTGCAGACCCGGGTTCGATTCCCGGATTTGGAGTAGCTTTTTGTATTCGGTTTTTTAGGTTTCTCTTGAAGTTCAGCTAGAGAATCAAGCGAGGAAAAGAGAGGGCCCCTCGAGGTGGAGCAAGAGAACGAGCAAGGCACGCAGCTCCACCTCCCCCTCCACCTCCACATCCGCACTGTCACATTGGGCGCGCGGCATTTTTGGTGCGCAGCGTTTTGGGGCTTTGCTGCGCTTTTGGGCTGTGTGGCGGGGTGGCTACACTGCCGCTCGCACCAAGTTTTCCTGGCCACCACCGCCACCCCTACTCCCATCTTCCAAAACCCCTACCGACTCGACCAAGATGCCATCCACGCCTCCTCCCTCTGCCTCTGCCCCTGCTCCTCCCACACAAGCCACCGCACCCACCTCTGGCTCGACATCCCTCCTCTCAGCAGTCTCGCGCGTCCTCGCTCTGCGTCCCCCTCCCTCCCCATCCTCCTCCGTCCCCGCCCCATCCACCTCCTCAACGGGGGCAGGTCCCTACCACCTCGACCGCACTCGGCTCACCCTCGACGAATTCACCGCCGACTCTTTCCCCCCCATCGACGAGGGCAAGTTGGAGGCCATCTGGCCCTCTCCCGGGTTTGATGCGGTGCGCAGCAACGTGCTGGCGGCGTTAGACGATATGAAACGTGAGTAGCCCTCCCGCTCTGCAACGCATTCATATTGCCTGTTGTTGGGCTAAGCCGACGAGGGGCGAGAGCTGATGGACATCCGTCCTGCGTTTCCACGCTGGGGCAATGGGGGCGGTAGTGAACTTCGACCTCGACCCGAAACGCCTCGGGCAACGATCAGACGTCCACTCGGGCTACCAGGCCATCGCGCTCGTGCTTTCGCGTCTCGAAGTGGGTGCCCCCTCCGAGGAAGTCCATTCCGCAGCGCTCGAAGGTCGAGATCCGCAACCCCACGACGCAGCCTCTCACGGGCCAAGGGGCGTGACCGAGACGAAGCCGAACCCCACAGTCCCACCAGCGGGAGCGAGGCGGTACGAACCCCACGACCTCCTCAAAGCCATCGAAAGGCGCGATACGGACACCATCCTGCAGATTCGCGATGCGGATTTCGATCTGTTGCTCGATCTTTCAGCGGCGGGCGCTGGCGGGGCTGTGTCCTCCTCGACGGCTGCGGCGGGTACGACGAACGCACACGCCCAAACCCCGCTCGGATACGCCATCAGCCTGGGTCCGGGGTGGGAGGGCGTCGCGGTCGTCTTGGTGGGCGCGCTGTCCAAGTGGGTCAATATGCTGCCCGACGACGAGGATCAGCAAGAACAGGCGAAGGGCAAAGCTCCCACCCGCACGGAATTGGATCAAAAGACAGTGGCGAGGTTGAGAAAGGTTAGAGTGAATTTGAAGATGGCCATTGAGTATAGTGTCGTGAGGGAGCAGACGAGGTTGGTGGCTAGTTATGTCCAGGTGAGTTGGTTGCCGTGTGCGTGGGTGTGGCGTATGGGGATGACTTCCTTGGCCTCCTTGTCGATTCTCCCATATATGCTCAAGTGACGCCGCTCGGGTCTATTCTCTCATGCCGCTTGACACACTCCCTCGTTGGTTACACAGGTCCTAGTCATGTCAGAAGGCACCCCCTTCCTCCTCAACACGATATCCTCTCTGCAACACACGCTTCTCTCCCCCTCCCCCTCCTCCTCCGTGGTGGGGCAAGCACGCTCCTCGATCCTCCAATTCGTCACCGACGCGCTAAGGCATAAGGCGAACCGCGTCGCCGCCGTTCAGGATTACGTAGCCAACGCTACGCTCGACCTGGTACTGATGGCGGTTTGGGATCTTGTCAAGCTATCCTCCTCCGAAATCCCCGACCAGGAGGCGGAGGGGGATCCTCATCCCCACCCCGACTTGGCGGTTCAGATCCCTCTCTACTACTTCGCAAGAGACGATCGCGTCACTAGGTGCTTTGAAGAACGTGTTGGGCGGTTGAACATCTTTTTGGACGGAAAAGAGCAACAGGAGGCGAAGAGAGGCAAGAGGAACCCAACGGTATGGAAGATCGCGAGGAACGTGGTGCATGCCCTCGATCAAGGGTCGAGGAGGAAGGCGAGCGACGAGAGGCTCAAGGTGGTTGCGGGGGTGTTGCAGAGGTGATTGGGAAGGTGGCTCTTCCCGTTCCCCCGTGCCTACCTTGTGCCCCGACCGTTTCTGGTATGTAGGGAGAACGTGTACATGGCTCCACTTTTCAGTACTCAACGGCCGTTCCATCCCCGATGGCTCCACAGTTCGCGCGTATACGAGGATACGAAATGTATCAATTTGCAAGTCTCTCTCTTCTCTACCCCTCTGACTCTCCTTCTACCCCTCTCTCGCGCGCTCTTCACTCCAACCCTCGCAACGCGCTCCTCGTCAGCTCCAACACCTCGTCGATATCCGGCCTCTCGTGCGGCTTGACGACAATGCACCTGCGGATGACCTCGCGCGTCGCATCCGAGTACGGATCTTGCTCGGGAAACCTGTAGCTACCATTGAGCACGGCGAGCGCAATCGAGCCGCCCTGCTCTATTGTCTGATTGGTCTCGAACGGCGAGTGGAGGTAGGCCAGCGCGTAGAGCAGGCAGCCGAGCGACCAGATGTCGACGGCTTCCGTCAAGGTGCACGATGTCGGCACGTCAAACAGCTCTGGAGCGCGGTAGGGCATCGACGAGCGTTCGGCCGCATAGTCTTGGTGCGCCACCGCTTCGCGCCGCGACGAGATGATGACGCGCGCCTTGATGGTGGAGCCAAAGTCCATCAGGATCGGCGTCTGGCCGTCGTCCGAGATCATGACGTTGCTGTGCCGCCGGAGGGAGGGGGAGCGGGCAATGAAGCGACGCGCGAGCAGTTGTAAAGAGGCAAAGAGGAAGGGGACGTCGTCAACTCGACGAGCGCACATGACGGGCAGCGACAAAGGGAAAAAAAGAGGGACAAAGAGGGAAAAAGGGAAGGGGGAGGACAACCTACGCTGGCTTAATGTCGCGATGCGCATACGGAATCAGCTCTCCGCCCTTGGCACCCTGAGCGCCTGATGCGTCCGCTTGTTGTGCACTCTCGTCGCCGTCAACGTCGTTGTCGTCGTCGGCCGACACCTGCCTCGCCTTGCCCTTGGCGTTGGGTCGGGGCGGGTAGGAGCCGGCGTCGTGCTCTGCGAGTTCCTGGTCTCCGTCGATGAGTGGTTTCTGGTGCTGGTCGCCAAAGGGATCGTCGTCGGCGTCGGCGTCGTCGGGAGTGGTTGCTTGCTGGGAGGGCGAGGGCACCTGCATGCGGGGACCGCGGTTGGTGCGCTTGGGAGCGACGTTGGGGAGGCGGTACTTGTGCATGGCGCGTACGGCGAGGCAGGTGCCGTGGAAGAGGGTGAGCATCTCCTTTTCTCCGAAGCGTGTGCCGCGGACGACGTGGGCCGAGATGGCGTCCTGGAGGTTGCCGCGCTGGTAAAAGGGGAGGAAGAGGTAGACGACCTTGCTGGCGCCGTCTTCTCCGGCGTCGGAGGCGGGTACGTTGCCGAGGCGGGTGTCGTGGGAGGCGTCGTCCTGGACGACGCAGCTGTCGAGGACCTGGATGACGTTTGGGCAGCGGAAACGCTTGGTGTCTTCGACCTCCTTGATGGCGTCGCGGAACGAGGCGGAACCGTAGGAGCAGCGGATCTTTTTCAAGGCGAAGAGGCGGCCGCTGTCTACGTCCTTGACGAGGTAGACAAAGGAGAAGCCGCCCTCGCCGAGGAGTTTGACGATGGAAAAGGTGCGGCCGTTGAGCTTGAGGTGGGAGGTGGTGGGACCGCAGGGGAGGCAGGAGGAGAGGGCAAAGAGGGCGTCCTGGAAGCGGTCGAGGAGGGCGGGTAGCGACATGGTGGTGGTGGAGCGAGTGGAGAAGGGAGAGGTAGTGATGGTAGTGATGGTGGTGGTGGTGGTGGTGGTGGTGGTGGTGGTTGGTGGTGAAGGCGAAGGCGAAGGATAAGGCATAGCAAAAAGAATATGAATAAGAATGTTGAATGTGAAAGTATAGCTAAAGTCATGACTACATAAGTGTACGTCGCACCGACGAGGCCGACCCATTTACTCGTTGGCAACGCGCCACGCAGGCAAAGCCCAACGCACAAATAGCCACCCACACACACACCCACACACGCACGCACGCACGCACGCACGCACGCACGCCTGCTACAGTTTTCCAAGCGTGACTCTTGACTTTGGTACGCATGAGTTGAGCCGTCGTGCGTCGAGCTTGGAGCTTGGAAATTCATATTCAGCGACAACGTGCAAAGTCGACGTGCCGGTGTCGAGTGATTACAAGCCTGTGAATTCAATACTATTAAGATGCGGCTGGACCCTGAAGTGGCCATCTTTGTTTGCATCACCGACACGCGCACCGACCATCACACCGACACGCGCACCGACCATCACACCGATACCGGCCATCACACCGACACCGGCCACCCCCGTCACACCCCCCACCATCCCATCACACCACCCTCGAACCTAAAATCCCACAAAGTCACCGCCCCCATTTCCACCGCCGCCGTTGCGTCCATCGCCAACGTCGCCCCCCTTTCCCTCTCCCCCCTTTCCCCCCTTTGCCTTCCTTTTGCACCACCACCACCGCCATCACCCCCCACCACGCACCGCACCATGTCGCCTCCCTCGCCTTGCAGTCAAGCAGCACCACACGCAGAAGACGTATACTGCATCTGCAAATCCTCCTACAGTGAGCCACAAACGCCCTCCCTTTAGCGCCACCGCCACCACCACCACTTCCCTCGCCCTCTTCACTCACCCCTTTACCCCTTCACGCCCTCGTCTCCATGCACAACACCCCCACCACCGCCCACAAGATGAAGACGACAGCATGATCCAGTGCGACCGCTGCGAGCAGTGGTACCACTACTCGTGCGTCAACATCACCGAACAACAGAGCCAGCTCATCGACCTCTTTATCTGCCCCGTCTGCGAGCAAGGTACGACGTCGTCACTCCTTTTCCTCCACCCTCTCTCTCTTCCTCCCTCTCTCTCCCTCTCTACTGACCCACCGCAAACATCTTATCTCCTCCTCCTCCCCCCCCTCTTCTGCCAGCTACCAGCGACCGCACCACATGGACGCCCAAGTGCCGCCGCGATGCCTGTCCGCGACCCGCGCGCGCACCCCTCTCGCGCTACTGCTCCGACCGCTGCGGCACCCTCGCCGTCTCGGCGCGCCTCGCCAAGGCCAGGATCCCCTCGTCCTCCGCCACTTTGGCAAGGTGGTCCGAGCTGCCGGTCGTCCGCTCCGCCCAAAAGCGTCAGGGCCTCGTTGTCTGGGCCCAGAAACCCGATGCCAACCCTGCCACCGCCGCCGCTGTCGTACCGGCGACGGGAAGGACTGCAGCGCGTGATCAAGAGGCGCCCGTCTGGACCGAAGCCACAAAGCAGCGCGCGCGCACGTGGTTCGAGCGGTTCGAAGAGAAGCGCCTGCTCAACATGACGCGCGGCTTGGGCATCGTGGATCGCCAGCACGTCGTTGCACAGTGTCGACGAAAACGACGCGAAAGCGGCAGTCGAGGCGGCGCAATGGCGGCGACGACGGCGGCGGAGTTTGCACCGTGGATCGACGAACCTGGGGCCCAAAACGCAGTACTGTCCTCGTCGGCCATGCAGGTGGAGCGGCACCATCACCTCCTCCTCACCCTCCAAACGCGCCTCAAGAGCCGTCTCGACGTGCTAGACGCGAGGCAGAAACTCGTCGCGCTCGCAGCACACGCCTCGACGGTGGAGAACAAGTGCGGATACCACCCTCTTCTCGGTCTAGATGACGATGAGCTCGCCCTCTGGCTTGACCAAGAGGGGAGGAGGGACAAGGTGTTGGACGAGAATCCAGACGTGCTCGATCCTCAAGCGGCGTGTGTGGCGGCGAAGAGGAAGTGTAAGAGGCACAACGAGTGGGCTTGGATCAAGGAGGCGGAGGTCGAGGGGGAGAGGGATGCGGCGTTGGCGCAGTTGGCGGGTGTCGAGGATCGTATTGCGGTGGGGATGGGGGTGGAGGAAGGGGGCAGCAGGTAAAGGGGTTTCTTTGCGGTTAGAGCAGGGTCTGGTGAAGTAGGACGAGCAGGGTTGCGGATGCGGATGCAAATGCGGATGCAGAAGCTCAGGGAGGCAACGTCACTCTAGCTCAGCAGACAAAGACGGACTGTACCAGGGTTTCCATCCAAAGTGTAGGGGATGATGACACTGACAATTAGGCCGTGGGAAAAAGAACGGGGTAAAATTGGAATGCGCAGATAAAATGCAAAGCAACTGTGTGTGGGGAACTCGGACAAGTGGTTGTGCTAGCTAGCCGTTGGAATGATCGTGGGAGGACGGATGAGGGAAGCGTGGGTGGACGGGGACGTGGCGCGTTAGGGTTCAGCAATGGAGGCGAGGTGAAGCGAAACTGACCCGAGGGAGGTTGTAGAATGGCACAGTGGGCACGGACAAACCAAAGATACCTTTTTGCATGCTGCCGGCAAGGTTTGGGGTGGAAAAGGGGGCGGACTACTTGCGAGACAATTGCGACGAGAGACGAGGGGAGAGGTAACAAAGAGAGGGTGGAACAATGGGTGAAAAGGGGGAGGGGTCGGAGGGCAACGTCGGGGCTGACCTAAACGCCCTCCCCGAAGAAAAAAAAGGGTCCGTGAGTAGGCGAATGCCGCCCAGCGGCTGCCTTGGCCTCATGCTGCGCTGGATTGCTGCTGCAGCGTCGAGCGCTGACGCTACGACGGATCGGTGCTGGGGGCGGCGGGCGGGCGGAAAAAGAGGTTCTCGATGCTGGCCTCGTTGGCATCCCACACCTCGCGCACCACGTCAAAGCTCGACGCCTTCGACATGCGCCCTTCGTTGCCCTCGTCGGAGCCAAACGACCTCGACGCCTCGCCGCTACCGCTTCGCCACGCCGACTCGCCATCCGCTCCGCTCGTTGTCCGGCTGCGCGGGGGACGCGCCGGGTAGTCGGCGTCGACCGCCCCGTCGTGCGTCCGTACCGAGTCCATCGACCAGCCCTTGGGAGCCCGCCCAGCTGCGCGCGACGACGTCGGCGCCTCGTCGAGCGAAAACGGAAACAGGAACGGCGCGCCCGAGTTGGCCTCGACCATCGGCGTGCCAAAGGGCCCGTTGGAGCCAGCCTCGTGCTCGGCCTCGGACCCGCCCGCACCCGCGCTCGTGCTTCCACGCTGGCCCGCGCCCTCGCCCTCGGTGTCACGCCGGGAAAACAGCGTCGATGTTCGCGACTTGCGCGGCGGCACCGGCAGCGATCCTCGGTCACTGTAACTCGACACCGAGCCGGCGCGCAAAAAGGCGGCATTGGAGCCGTGGCTGCTGCCGTCGAAGGCGCCCACCGTCAACGGCGCTTCGCGCGGACGTCGAGTCGGGTCGTAGAGGCGGCTGCCAGAGCTGATCGACAACGGAAGCGTCGGCAGCGGCTTCTCCAACGGAAGCGGCAACGGCGGCGGAGGCAGCTTACGTCCAGTGGCCTCGTTTGCGCCCGCACTCGCACTCGGTCCCACCTCCGCCGATGGTCCCGATCCCGGGTTTGGGTCCGTCTGCGTTTGGCTCGGCGCGTCCGAGCGCGAGCTGTTGAGCTGCGCGCGGATCTCGCCGCTATTAGTGGGGCGGTGGTAGCCCTTTGTCGGATAGCGACCCGAAGAGAGCCGACGCGGTGCGCCCTCCTCGCGCGCCCAGATGGAAGAGACGAGCGCCTCGACGTCGCTCTGCGATCCAAACAGTGACGTCGTGTCCGAAGGCGTCGACAGCGCAAGGCCGACCTGCGAACCGCTGCCACCAGAGGTATCGGCGGTCTCGTCGCCCGGCTGCAGTCCGCTGGGGCGAGGCGGCACGGACAGCCACTCTTCGGCAGGATCGCCCGCGGCCGCCCGTCTCACCACATCGCCCGACCGATCGGGCGGAGCGGGGAAGGTGTACTTGCCGATCACCACCGGCTCGTCCGATACGATGGATCGATCCAGCAGTCCGCCGCGACGCGTGGTCTGTTGCGCCTGCGCCATGGCATCGGCCTGGCCCGGTATCCTGCCGCCCGCAGACGCAGGCAGCCGGAGAGTGGTAGCGTCCCGCGCTGGGCGCGCCGTATCCTGCGGCGTCCGGTCGTTGAACGACTTGGCGCGCAGCAGCGGTCGAAAGAAGCCTTGGCGGGGGCTCGCTGGCTTCTCGTCGTGGTTCCGGTCGTGAGGGTGCCGGGGCGGCATGAGGTTGCGGGACTTTTTGGGCATGCCAGGGGCCCGACACCACGCCACGTGCTGGCAAAAGGTGAGGCCGGCGCTGGGATCGATCGAGAGCCGCGAGGCGCTTCGCTCGCCGCGGCTCGCCTGGAGGTCCGGCGTGCTTCGCGAGAAGCGGACGCGATGCTCAGCTTCACTTCTTTTGGCTCCGTCCGCCACCAAGAAGGATCGGCCGGTCCGCCGGTCGGTCCAGATGGTGCGTTGGTGACCCGCCTCTGCACTGCCCTCGTGGCGCCAATCTTGCGGCGGCGGCGGCATGTCCAGGGACCGCCGGATGCTGCTCGAGTGCGCGTGGCCCGAAATCGCACCGTGCGTACGTCGGCTGGCGCCGCTCTTGTCGCGGTTGTGGCCGTTCCTTGCACGTTTCAGCAGAAGGCCGGCCGCCTGCGTGCCGATGCTGCGATCATGCTGGCGTCGCCAGGCAGCACGCTCCCTATCGAGCAGCGTGCCCTGGCGCAGCACTGTAGGCAGATCCGGCGCCTCGTAGTCTTCGGGGTCGAGGTCGTCGCGGTCGTCGTCCGTGGCGGGATCGGTCAGGGCCGGCGTTGGAGGGTTGTGTTCGGCGGCACTGAAGGCCTGGTACTGGTGCAACGCGCTCGGATCGGGTATAGAGGACATGGTGAAGCTTCGTTGTCGCCCATCCCTGAGCGATGTCGGCGCCCTGGGAGGTACAGGCGGAATGCGGTAGTGAGAAAACGGCCGAACCGGCGACACTGATGAACCGTCGCTGTCCGAGTTGTAGTCTTGACCGGAACCGGCGCGGGCGTGCCGGGTCTGCTTGCTGCTGACCCGCTCCGGCACGACGATCGAGAATTCGGTCCCACTCGTCGAACCAGAGGTACGGTGGAGGCCGGCGGAGCTTCGGACCAGGGCCTCGTGCGACGCGGCGGCCGGAACGGGTGCCGCGGCGACGTCGTCGGCCAACGTCTCCTCCTGCTCCAAGGCCGAGACGGCCGCGGACGGCTTGGACCGATGACGACGACGGTCCCGGGGAACGCTGCCACTGGTCTGGTACTCTCGCTTGACGTTGTCGACGCTCTGAGAGCGCAACCGGGGCTTGGGAAGGAAGACGGCCTCGCAGCCGTTGTTGGGTTCAAGGTAGCCAGAGTGGGCGACGCTGTGGGCGCGGAGCTCGTCGAGGCGCATCTGCTCAAGCAGCTGAGACGCCTTTAGGGTCTGCGACGCTGTGATACGGGGTGTGCTGCGGCTTTCCGACGATGTCTCGCCTAGAGAGAAGGATGCAATCGGCGACAGCAACGGGGGCCGGCTAGCGCCGTGCGTGTGGCCACCGTCGAGGCCTGTGGCGCTCGAAGAAGGGCCAGCCTCGTCGTTCGTTTTCCGGTCCCTCCTCGTGTGGTGGTGTCCCTCGGAGCCAGGGTCATTGCCGCCGCGCGATTGGAAGAAGCTGGTCACTGAGGTGTCGGCCGTCTGCATTGGTCCGGACGAAGAGGTGCGCTGACCGTCGGTGGAGGCCGAGGTGTGGAGCGAGGTGACCGAGGACTGCTGGTGGAACGGCTTGTGTTGGAGCTGCGGATGTTGGTACGGGTGCTGGTGAAGCTGCGGCTGATGCTGGCGCGCCTCGGTGTGGTCGGAATCGGAGCGCGAGCTGTACGACGCCTGTCCACCGCCTGCTCCTGTCGCGATGGAACCCGCATGCTGGTAAGGCTGCGTACGGTATGCCGTCGCATCCTTGAGCCGTGAGCGCGGGGTTCGCGCCATCGGAAGGTCGTCGCTGGCGCGGGGCATCGATGTCATCACCCTCGGCAGGACGAGCTCCTCGGTGGGCTCGACAAAGCGTGGCGACGGCCGTTCGTGGTGATAGGCGGTCGGCAGCCCGATGCCGATGTGGGGCCTCTGCCAGAATGCCTCCTGCCCTGCTGGACGCCATATCGATTCGGGCGCCGGCAGCGAGGTGGCAGGACCTTCGATGTAATTGGGCGAGACCGCCCTGCGAGCCTCGAAGGCGTCAGAGGTCGGGAGGTAAGAGGTACGGCTTGCGGTGCGGTAGACGTGCTCTGGATACACAATGTCCTCCGCCGGACGAACCATAGCGCCACGGTCGGCGCCGTCGAGACGGCTGCGAGGCTGCTCGTTGGCGGTCGAGGGCCAGTCGGACGTGGATCGCATGGCCGTCGGGTCGGCGGCTGGTTCGACCCGGCTCTTCGACGGATCGGGGCCAGGGGCGAAGGATGCTTCGGGTCGGCGGCGGCAGACGGTCGCCGCACCTGGATCTGGAGAGTCGCCGTCAAGGCCGTCGAGCCTGGTTGAGAAGAGCAGCCCTAGCCCCGCGGCACCACCAGGATCTGGTGAATCGGTCTCGACGTCCGAGCGCGAGTGCTTCGTTAAGGAACGGCCACCCTTACTGCTGGACGACTTCGGATCGCGGGACGTTGAGCTGCTGCTGACGCTGGTGAGACCTAGGCCTCGGCGTCCGGCGTCGTCGATGATGTCGGCGGTGAGACCGGGATTGTTCAGCTTCTGGGAGGCCGACGATGCCGACCGCTGGCGCGT
>JALNIF010003583.1:0-14376 GCA_026284005.1 Thecaphora frezii | reverse complement strand
TTTTTTTTTTTTTTTCCTTTGATCCTCGCCGTCTTTCTCTATGGGGATTTCGATGGTGGCGAGGTGCGAGATACAAACTTCCTTCTACTTTTGAAGCTGAGTAGGGATGCGAGAAGACGAAGGAATGAACAACCGCAAGCGTGGTCAGATGGATTTGGGATTGCGCTGAGGGGTGGGAGCGCAGTGCGAAGCCTGGGATGGCTACTCTTTCTAAGATAGATAGACAGCTGCGCGCCGTCTCGTCGAGAGCCAAGAGGCCAAAAGAAATGGTCCGTCGTCATCAGCTAGGTTGTTGGCATGCCTCGCCTCCCCCCGCTTCTCCTCCCATCCCCCGCCGCCTCCCATCCCATCCTCCGTTCGATCCCTCACCTCAACCTCTTCAGCAGCCTCGCTGCACCCGGCCTCTGGCTCGCAGACAAACTCAGCATCGCCCACACGCCTTCCCTCACAAACACCTCCAGCCTCGTCCCTCCCTCCTCCTGCATCGCAGCAGGCAGGAGGACGAGCCTATTCTCTACCACTTCTTGGAAGCTCCTCGGGCTGCGCGGCGCAAACGGCAGCCGCTCGAGGGGCGGCTGGAAGTGTTTCGATTCCGGCCACGCCTCGAGGCTGGTGGGAAGGCCGAGGAGGTCGAAAATGCTCCCTGCCAACCCGATGTCGCCCACACCGTCACTGAAGAGCGTTCGGCGCGTGTGGTCGCTGCTATACGAGCCGGGGCGGTTCCGCCACCCACCATCGGCGATAGCTCCGCCGTTGCAGAAGGAGGAGGATGAAGAGCTAGAGGAGCGTCGCGAGGACGGGGCGCGGTGGAACCACGACGAGGGGTCCGGTTCGTTGGCGTCTGCGCCATACGGGTTGGCGATGGCGGAGTCGCCATTTTTGTTACCGTCGCCGTCGTCGTCCCAGAGCGCCCGTTGCCACGCCGGCCGCTCGTCCCTGAGCGGTTCGCCGTAGGCAGCTTCGGAGCTCGACGCTTCGGGCTGAGCCGCCTCTCTTGTCGACGACGAGATGGAGTCGGTGCGCCGCCTGCGACCCGACTCGGGCCGGTCGAGCCGGGTGAAGAAGTGGGCCAGCGTCACACCGGCCGCCCAGATGTCGACCTTGCACGCGTCGTAGCCGTTGGTCGGTGCAAAGAGGAGCTCGGGCGCGCGGTAGCATCCGGTACCCACCTGGAAGACGGCCGCGCCGCCTCCATAGCCGCTGTCTTGGGATCGCTTGCCATTGACGGTGGAGTTGGAGCCCGAGAGGTCGAGGGCCGTGCCAAAGTCGATGAGCTTGAGCGTGCCGTCGCGGGCGAGAAGGAGGTTGTCGGGCTTGATGTCGCGGTGAGCGATGCGCTGCTCATTGTGGAGGTAGGCGAGCGCCCCGAGCAACTGCCTCGCCAGCGACAGGGTGAAGGAGACGAACGAGGCGTCGCCCGCCCCCGTCCAGAGATGGCTCAGCGCAAGAGCCGGACGGCGGGCCGCACCACCGTCGACGTCTGCGTCGGTGCCGGTCGAGCGTGCGGAGGCGGGGAGGAAGGAAGGTTCGGCGAGCAGGTCCGAGAGGCTGGCGGGCAGGAGGGGCAGGTGGAGGTCGAGGACGGTGCCAAAGGGGTCCGAAGTGTCTTGCACCGCGGCGAGGAGGCGGACAATGTTGCGGTGCGAGAGCCGTTCGAGCAGCTCGACCTCCAGCTCGACCGAGTGCGGGCGGCACTGGTCCTCGATGGTGACGCGCTTGATACAGAGCTGCTTCGGCGAACCCCCGTAGCGCTCGGCGAGGCGGAAGAGGTCGGCAGGCACAGGGTCAGCCTTTGGTTGCGCCGCAGCGGGGGGGAGCTCGAGGCGGTAGACGTAGGAGCAGAGGCCGTCCGAGTGCGGCGCGAGCTTCGAGGTCGAGGCGATGGTCTGGACGGCTTCCAAGGCCTGTCGAGAAAAGGGCAGGAGGCCGGCGAGCTCGGAGCGGGTCCCAACATGGAGCGGCTCATGGCTGCCGCTGGCGACGAGGCCGCCGACGAGCGTCCTGGTGTTGACGGGCGGTGTCGAGGCGTCCATGGTGGCGGGGGTGGGGGTGATGGCAACGGCGACGTGGTGGCGGGCGATGGCGGGTTGTTGGTGGATGGACATGGTGGGGCTTGTGGGTGCCATGGTCTTGGTCGTCATGCAAGCGGCGGGCGGTGGCTGGGCGGGGGTTAGGGGAGTGTGAGTGGAAAAGGCAAAGGCACAGCGGCGTCTTTGGTGCGTGGAAGCAAACCACAGAAGCAAGCCACAGAAGCAAGCCACAGAAGCAGGCCACAGATGCAAGCTCAAGCTGCGACGCCATGCAGCCGACCAACAGCTGCTTTTCCAGCGCTTGGCCTGCCGCGTCAGGCTTGGCCACATGGGCGCCAGGCGAGCAGCTAGGGTTCAAGATACATACGATACATACATATCAATACTACATCACAGCCTGCAACCACATCCGAGCGCCATGCAGGGTCCGTCGCTACAACCGGCTGAGCCGAGGCTGAGGTCAAACGCGCACGCTCAAACGTTGTCACAAAGCGCCTCGTGAAATCACGCAAAGTCACAGTCACGAATAACTACAGTACGCCCTCTCAAAATGTAGGGGTGTTTCGCAACCACGTCCCAGTCACCCGTTGCAGCATCGCCAGGCACAAGGCAACGCGGTCCGTGTGTTGCCGCAACAAGTAAAATAACAATAAACAATATGTACCAATCTTAATCCATGTACCAAATAATAATTAAGAATCACAATCTTAATCTATCAATTAAGACTTCAGAATCTCGTGGAAAAAGTGTGTGGAGCTGCTCCACTTTTTCTCCTCGGATACCGTCACGCAACTATGTATATGAATTAGCACTCACACTTGAAGCTATTCATATTTCTGCTCGGCGGCCCTTTCTTTGCTGCTTTCCACTCGGTCCTCTTTGCCATCCCCTCTGACTATCCTCCTGCGCTTTCGTCCGACCAGCAGCCGCAACAGCTCGTCCCTCTGTTTGCTGCTCTCCCAGCATGTCCGCCCCGCTCTCGCAGCACGAGGCGCAGCGCCTGTTCGACACCAACGCCTTTCTCCTTCTCTCCGGCCTCCCCGCTCGCACTCAGCTCACGCTCGACGCCCACCCGGCCTCCTACCTCACCGACCCCAACTTCCGAGGCATCAAGTTCCTTCCAGCCGGATGGCACTGCATAGGCTGGAGCGTCCCTTCCACCGCCTCGCCCTCCGATTCGCAGTCCGCCCCCACCGCACCGCAGGCATCGGAAGCCGCCTTTGGCGTCAAGCACGTCCTCCTGCGCTACTTTGACGCCGCCGAAGTCGCCGTCCGCTCCTTTGACAGGTCACAGGAAAGGATCATCGCCACTCCCAGCGCCACAGCGCCGTCCTCCTCCTCCTCTTCTGCCCAGCAAGGTTCCGCCTCGACAGCGACAGCCGCAACGCTGAGGAGGTGGACCAAGCTCCGCCGTCGCTACTCCGATGCCGGCTCCGCTGATGCCGAGCCTCCCACGGTGGTGTCAAAAGAGTACCTCCAGTCCGCCGACGCTCACCTCCTCCCCTATCCTCGAGAGGCCTCGGCCAAGTGGGACAGAGCAACGCTGTGGCTCAGCCGTGACCGCGGCAGCGTCGGCAAGAGGGTGGTGGCCCGTGTGGTGGGTCTCCAGCCCGGCAGCGGCGATGCGGTATCGGACAGCATGGCGACTGGTCCAGACGGAGACGAAGACGAAAAGGACAAGCTGACCAGGCTCGGCGACAGCTCGGCCGGCGGGAGGGAGGAGAATGGCAAACGAATTTGGGGCAATAGTCGGCCCGTCGACGACGAAGAGGAACTCGAGAGGTTCGAGGTGGCCACCGGCGCCGACGAGGCCGACGAAGAGGGAGACAGCTCGGACACCGTCACGCTCAAGAAGCGTAAACGTAGCGAAGGCGATCCCGCCGCTCTCAACGGCGACGGCGACAGCGACGGCGACGACGACGCTACGCTTCGTTTCACGCAGTTTGATCTGCGCCGCAGCTGGCCCCGCGGCGCCATCGGCGAGACGCTGACCAGATGGAGCCAGGACAAAAGCTTCCTTCTGACGCAGGTGCTGGAGCGAAGCGCCCTGGCCCTTCCCAGCGGCGCCGCACCGCACGCCGGTCTGCTGTGCGAGCTCGAGCTCGCGTTCGTCCTCTTCCTTGTCTGCCACAACCACCACGCCTTCGCCTACTGGACCAAGGTCGTCGCCCTATTTTGCGGCTGCAACTCGTTCCTCGGCGCCACCACCGTCTACCAGCCGCACCCGTCCACGCCGGCGTTTCTCGCCCATTCTACCGGTGCCGCGCCGAGCGACGTGGAGGGAAAGCTCGGACCCCACGCCGACTTCCTCGCCACGCTTGCGGCGCAGCTCGACCTGCTCCCCGCCGACTTCTGGACGGACCAGCCGGCGCACGAAGCGGCCAGGCTCGTCAAGCAGCTCGAGACGCTGCGCGCCACCATCGGGCGAGCGCTCGTCGCGTCCGCCGCACGTTCCAGCCTTGGCCAGAGGACCGGAGCCGAGGACCGGCAGGCGCCCGAGGCTGATTCGCTCATCGCCGCCTGGAGACACCTCTCGTACCTGGCAAAGACCAGGTTTGGCTGGGAGCTGGATCGGCAGCTCGACGAGGAAAAGGAGGTCGAGGACGAGATCGAAGACGAAGAGGGCGAGGACGCTCCCCTCGTGGTCGAGTTGTAGCTGTCCGGCGACTCCTCTTCGTGGCACGCTTGAGCAGAGCGACTGGGAATACGAGCAGCAACTGCGAAGCTTTGTTCAGCATACGTTGTTGGAAACGCGTGGCCCTAACGATGTTGCGTTGCAGCCATGAAACTGTCATGCAAGACCGAGTCAGTCGAGCTCGGGTCTGTATGTGGTGTGGGTGGTGGCGGGCGATTTGCGCGCAAAATAGGAATACAAGATAAACATTTCAAATACGAGCTCAAAAATGGTATGAAAAAGGAGCGGCATTGCAAAAGCACGACCAAAGTGCCCCAACGGTGTGATTTCATGCGTTGCTGTGCTTGGCTCGAGAGTGGAGTAAAAGTCGAGATTGGGGTATGTAGCCGGGCAGGGGTGGGCGCTCTCACATCACCTTCAGCTCCGATAACGCTCCGCGCCCCCAACCCACCCGACCTGCCACTCGGCGCACAAACAACCGCGCCACTCACCCTTCGACTCGATACTCGATCCTACTTTCCATCACTGCCTTTACCATCCCCACGCCACGACCACCTCGCGACGCTGTCCGTCTCATCGCTTCCCCGTTCCATCCACACGCCTCTAATCGCCTGTTCGCTCGTCAAGGCAGCTACACCGCCCAGCCAGGCACCTTCGCCAGCCTCAACGCTCACCTGACCACGCCGGCCCTGTACCAAGGAAATCGAGACCAGCAACCATGTGTCGGCTCCTCGGTGAGTCATCCGTGCCTCTTGCGCCCCTTGGAATCCCGCAGCTCTGCGGCTGACCAGATGGAATGCCATCGCGTTCGTTTTTACCGGCTCGGCGGTGGTGTGCCCAGTCTTCAAGGGCGCCGATCCCATCCAGCTGTCGCACCTCATCACGCGGCCCGCGCACAGCATCATCAACCAGGCCTTTGACTCGCGTCTCCGCCTCGATGCGACCCGCGCCGTCAACGGAGACGGCTTCGGCGTCGGCTGGTACGACTCGACGCCCGACCCGGAGCTCGGCGAGGCGCCCTGCATCTTCACCAGCGTCACGCCCGCCTGGAACAACCAGAACCTACAGCGTATCGCCGAAAAGATCAAGTCGCCCCTCGTCTTTGCGCACGTCCGCGCCTCGACGTCGGGCGCACTCTCCGAGACCAACTGCCACCCATGGCGCTACGGACGGCTGATGTGGATGCACAACGGCCAGATCTCGGGCTTCTCCAAGATCAAGCGCCGCGTCCTCGACTCGCTGCCCGAACCGCTCTTCCTCTTCCCGCAGGGCCACACCGACTCCGAGTTCGCCTTCGCCGTTTTCCTCAGCCACCTCGCCGATCCGCTGCAAAAGGCCGAGTTCAATTACAAGGAGCTCAAGCAGGCCATGCTCGCCACCATCCGCGACTTTAACCAGTGGGCCAAGGGGGCCGACGTCAAGGAGCCAAGCCTGATGAATTTTTGCGTCACCGACGGAAAGAGCGTCGTCTGCACCCGCTACGTCTCGAGCAGGGAGGAGCAGGCCGCCAGCCTCTATTTTTCGTCGGGCACTTCGTTCTACGAGCATTCGCCTGGCGCCTACCGCATGGTCAAGACGGACAAGCGCGAAAAGATCATCGTCGTGGCGAGCGAGCCCCTGACGTTCGAAAAAGGTAGGACTTCATCGCTAAAGGCTGATCAAAGATGATGTACTCTCTTGTGGATGAAAGGGTTTCGACAGACAGGACACTGACGCTACGATCGCCTTCTTTGCCCGTTTTCGATCCCCCCTCGTCCAAAATCCACCAGCGGACTGGATGGAGATCCCGACAAATACGCTGGTCTGCATCACGCCGAGGATGAACATGCTACAGCTACCGATCCTCGACGAGTACCACCTGTCGCACGATTCGACGACGGTGCGAAGCCCGACGTTTGCGCTCAGGACCGGCTATCCTCCTTCCGTGTCGGGCAGCCTGAGCAGCTTCGCCGCCGCCGCAGCAGCGGCAGCATCGCAGGCCTCCACGCCGGCGCACACCAGATCCACGACCGAGGTGACCACCAGCAACGGCGCCTCGCTCGCCGATTCGCTGCACGCGCTGCCGACCACAATACCGTCGACGGCGGCGTATGCGACGAACCAGCGAGCGCGACCGACGGCGTAATCGTGACACCCTTGATGAAATTGCGGCGCGTGGCAGAGAGACGCCTAGTGTCTTTGACCAGCCATTTACGCCGACTTGGGGAGTTTTCCGCCCACACACCTGCCCACACACGCACACGCACACGCACACGCACACGCACACGCACACACACACCACAGCCACGCACGCACATACATGCACACACGTACACACATACACACACGCACATACACATACACCACACTACTGTATCGATACCCTTCCCGCTGCTTGTTGATAGGACGTGCTTCTGCCCTTTGGACTGGATAATGTTACTCGCCGACAGATTAGGCTGGCCTATGAGCATCGCTTCCTTCAGGTTCCTCTGGGAAACAGTCTGGGATACAAAAGTACGGGATTCGGCCATCCGTGAACGCGTAGAACCAATTTTTGAGAAGCTTCGGGCAACCGAGGCGGGGCAAAGCGCGTTGAGCCGCTACGCTGTGCTCCACCAGCCTCTTCGAAGCTTCCCACACCTTCTTTGCCACCGCCCGAGGCCGTCGCCACCTTTTGCCGTCCATCCCTACACACACACGCGCGCACACGCACACCTTGCTACAATTCCCAGCTGCAACCTCCAACCCCAACCCTCGTGACACCTCTGCGACCGCTCAAGGAACACGATGCCGACGTTTCCGTCTAGGCCGCTGCGGCGTTCCAACTCGGCGTTTAGCCGGTTGGGGCCCAAGGTGCGGCAGAGGCCGGTGCTGTTCTTCGGCGTTCCCTTCCTCGTCACCATCGTGGGTGCTTCGTTTGGACTCAGCATGCTGACACAGACGAGGTACGACTACAACGCGACAAAGGTGCAGACCATCTCCAAGGAGGAAGAGCTGCGCATGAAAAAGGACCGCAAAAAGGTCGATATTCGCGAAGAGTACTTTGTACGTCGTCGTCCCCCATCGCCCATACGCCCGAGGAAAGGGGAAGGAGGAGGAGGAGGATCGCTGGCTGGATCTGTGTGCTGACTTGGCAATCCCTAATCCTCGTTTGTTGTTGTGACCGCAGAGGCTTCAATCGAGATCCGACGAGCTCGAGGACTGGGAGCCCAAACGTATCGCCCGACCCGAGGGCGTGCCGGAATGGGGCGTGCCGCCGACGTCCGACGCCGGTTCGAGCCGGAGCAAGATCCAGCTCGAACCGCTGTCGGCCAAAGATGAGGAGCGCGAACGGGCGCTGGGCATCACGCCCGAGTCGCTCCGGCCGTCGGCCAAGCACGCCACCGTGGTGCTGGGACCGGACGGGAAGCCGTGTCGCGCATGCAACTCGAAGCTCGCATTTTCCGCAGCAATGAAGGGGGCGCTTCCAGGTTCGGGATCGGGTGCGGCCTCGAAAGCGGGCTCAGGAGGAAAGACGACGACAGCAGCAGCGGCGGCGGCGGCGACGGCTTCGGCGGCGAGCATCGAGAGCGGCGAACTGGCATGTCCGCCCGACGGCGAAGAGATTGGACGCTCGACATGGACTTTCCTCCACTCTGCGGCGGCCTACTACCCGTCCGCGCCTTCGTCGGTACAGCAGTCGTCGATGCTGGCGCTGCTCCACAGTCTTCCGCACCTCTACCCGTGCCATAGCTGCGCCGAGGCGCTGGGCGAAGAGTACCGCCGCGAACAGCAGGAGGGCGGGTGGGAGGAGCGCAGCCTCAAGATGCAGGAGGCGGCGCGGACGGGCCCGGCGCTGCGCAAGTGGCTCTGCGGTATCCACAACGAGGTCAACCAGCGATTGGGCAAGCCCAAGTTTGAGTGCACCGAGCAGAGGTTGAATGAGAGGTGGCGCGATGGGCCCAAGGATGGGAGGTGCGATTAGGTTGCTGCGATCCCAGGATCGGGGAGCGGAAGATGGAGTGTACGACTAGTCGATTGTCCTGTAGCAGCGGTTTGTCTCTGGAGAAAGGGGACCTCTATTCACAACTCTTTTGCCTTTTTTGAGGCGAGTATTGTGTCGTATTGCACAGCCCAGTTAGCTCATGGCCTGTCAGATAGCTTCTTCTGTCCTTGACGAAGACGCGGGGCCGGAACTCTAGCAAGTGTCGAAGCAGCTTGAGGTGCAAGGCGCGACACTATGAGGGTAGCGCAAAGGACAAAGAGCGTGGGGTCACGATGGCGCAAACCAGCATCGGGCCGGTTGCTACTATGCGAGTGAGTGAGGGGTCACTGCGCTCGCCACGGGTCAAAGGAGATGCGCTGCTTGAAAGCTGTGGGGAGGTGAGTGGCTACTGAAATTTCGAGGTTGATTTAGCAGCTCACTCCACAGTCATCAGTGCTCTGCTCTCTGCAACAAAGGCGACAGGGGCTAACTATTCATGGTTCTTAATCTTTTCCTACTTGGACAAGGAGGCTCCCATCCAGCAACCCCAAGCCTACATGCAAGCACTGTGCGCACCTTGCCTCCTTGGCACCACCTCCTCGAAATCAAGGAGCCGCCCGTTGCAGCACGTTGCGCCTCTCTCTCTACCTACCCAGCCAGCATGACGATGACGTACAGCAAGACGAGAAATGAAAAGCGCTTTCAGCCCTCTGTTTCTCGCCCCCACCGTCGGCAGCATGCTTCTGCAGAGGCGTTGAAATTGCGTTTTGGTCTTTCCGAGTGGGGCGATTGCAGGCGAGGGATAGGGAACCTCCCTACATCGCCCATATATTAATACATACGATTCGGCCCGCACAACATGACATAACGCACTGAGCCAGAGACACAGCCTTCATTTCGCTCGAACCGGTGGGGCCGTTCCACGTCCTGTGCTGGCGCAACCACCCTCCAGCTACTGGCGCTTAGCCAGTCGCCGCCGCCAGGGAGACCAAGGGCAAGGAGATCAAGGTATAAGTAAGCGACGAACTCCGCCATCGTCCCATCAAGAGCCCTCTCTCCATCATACCAACCCGCTCTTGCTCCGGCCGCCGGGGACGATTCGCAGCGCACCACCCTATCCTATCCCAGCACCGCACCATCCCTTCTGCACACCCCTTGAACACGACGCTGATCCAACATGGCCGACATTGAGGCTTCTCGACAGGGTGGCGAAGACGAGGTGCACTTCAGCCAGCTCGAGGGATCCCGCACCAAGCTCAACATCATTCGCGCCGCTATCCGCGAAGAGGTGGCCGAGTTCCTCGGTACCTTGCTCATCCTCTTCTTTGGAGGAGGCGTCCAGTGCCAGGTACAGCTCTACCTCGCCGGCAACTACGCCACCGCCTGCATCGGTAAGTCGCGCCCTGACACCCGTGGAGCTCTACAGCTGTTCGCTGCTGTTAGCCCTTTGTGCCCGCGCTGACCAACATGGTCGCTCCACCTTTGTTGCTTCGCAATTAGGCTGGGCGGCGGGTGTGGCGATTGGAGCCTACATCGCCGGCCCGACCTCGGGAGGCCACATCAACCCCGCCGTGACCATCGCGCTCGCCATCTCGCGCAGGTTCCCCAAGTCCAAGGTTCCGCGCTACATCCTCGCCCAGATCCTCGGCGCCGCCGTCGGAACCTGGCTCGTCTACGTACGTCCTCGACTTCACTCCTACCCTTCTTCCGCATCCTCTATCCCACGCTCCATCCTCGGTACTAACGCTCGACGATGCCTCTTGGCCATTCTTGCTCTGAACCCCTTCCGCCCGCAGTTCATCTACCGCGACGCCATCCACGGCTTCGAGCAGAACAAGGCCTCGCCCATCTTCGGACCGACCTCGGTGGTGGGCAACTTTGTCACGCACCCCGCCTCGACGGTCAGTGGCGCGAGCGCGTGGGTGGAAGAGTTCCTGGCTACGGCGGTGCTGGTGGGCGCCATCTTTGCCTTCACCGACCAGAGGAACCCGGTGGGACTGTCGGTGCCCATTGCGCTCTTTGTGCTGGTGCTGGGCATCGGTGCTAGCGTCGGAGCCCAGACGGGCTATGCGGTCAACCCTGGTGAGTGGTGCTTTGAAAGGGGCAGCAAAACATCGACGCACCTCCATCGCAGGTTTCTGATCTCTAACCTTTGTCGTCGGTCCGTTTGACTTGCGTGTGGCAGCTCGTGACTTTGGCCCTCGAATCGCGCTGTGGCTGCTGGGCTACGGCAACGAGATTTGGACGGTAAGTGGCTCGGCTCGGCCCAAAGGGCCCGCGGGATCTAGTGAATTGTTCGCTCACTCGATAGCTCCGCATCACGTATTGCTGGGCCCGCCTGCTTTCTCTGGAGATCAGCACGACGCGTTGTACTGGATCCGGGTGCCTTGGCTGGCGTGCGTCAGCGGAGGCGTGTTTGGCGGCGTCTTCTACGACTTCTTCCTCAACACCACCGACCAGACGAGCTTCAACGACCCCGTGAGTACCACGTGCATGTAGCAGCTGTGGCGGCATAGCGGTAGGGGATGATGCTGACTGAAAAGAGAAGGGCTGATTGCTGCCCTCTGCCTGGTGTACCACAGCGGATCGCGCTGGCGTAGAAGCGAGGTGGCATGGGAGGATGCACGAGAAAAGTGTATGAAGGTGTACGCTTTCGAAAGAACTGATGTGAAGCGGCCGAAAGAGAGAAAACAATGCGACGAACTTCTATGTATTCTCGAATGTGGAGTGGGTGATGGTGGTGAGAGGCTTGAGGGCTGAGGGGTGAGCGGCTTGTGAATCTCCACATGGCTGTGAATCTCCACATGGCTGTGAATCTCCACATGGCTGTGAATCTCCACATGGCTTATGGGTTTGGTTGGTTTTTATTTGATTTTTATTTTTGCTTTTGGGATGGGCGGCTGCATTGGTTGGGGCAAACGCGTTTGGCGGGTGCCGGAGTTAAAGTGTTGGCAGTGGATGCATGGATGTGCCTTGCGCCATGGCCCATGGCTGCCAGCTGCCTACTCCGAGCTCCGAAGGAGAGCGCGGAAATTTTGGCGCCGAGTGGGCTGAGTGTGGATGGTACGCAGTTGGGCTTAGTTTTTGAGATGCCCTATGATCTGCAGCTGCTCGCTTGTTTGTGAATCGTGACTCTTTTGTATTCGGCTGCGACGCTGTTGCACTGCGCGGACATAACCACGGCCTGGCAATCTCGCCCACGTTGGCTCGGCAAGATAAGCCACCCTCACACGCTCCCAAGCCATCACAAAGGGCAAGAGAGGCCGTGGTGGGCGACCATACAATCGGCGGTGCTGGCGGGGTCCAACAAAGGGCAGCGACCAAGGGAGAGGGCGAGGTGACCAAGGCTGAGGGCGAGGTGACCAATGCTGAGGGCGAGGTGGAGGCATCAGCGTCAGCGTGAGGGTAAGGCTGCGTCGCCTTGCATCGAAGCTCGTCGTCGAGGGCGGCCCGAAAAGCTTCCTCGCAGTGCGCACAGTCCCGGCTCGGGCTTTAGCAACAGCTTATAACAACACCGCCCATCTACCCTCAGCTTTTCACCGTCTCTCATCCACGAAACGCCACGCTTCACACCGGCTCCCTTTTCCCCACCTTCCTCCTTCCACCCATCTCTCTCATCCCACCGCCCCACCCCACAACCCCCGCATCCACCATGTCGCACCTCGAAACCCTCAAGAAGCCCGTCCACTTCAAGTCGGGCGCGGTGGCGCCCAACCCTACACTCAAGAGTGCCATGTCGGAGCGCCTCTGTACCTGGGACAAGGACGACTTCAAAAAGCGCGGCTGGCCCACGCCCGAGTACATCGGCCTCTATAAGCTGTGGGGTGAGGGCCAGATCGGCACCATTGTGCTCGGCAACATCCCCACCGATGCCCGCTACCCCGAGGCCACCAACAACGCCTGCATCGACTACACCATCGGCTCGCACGACGAGTACGTCAAGGCCTTCCGCCCCGTGATCCAGGCGGCCAAGGCCAAGGGCAGCCTAGTGGTGGCGCAGCTCACCCACGCCGGTCGGCAGACGAACTATGACATCAACCCGGAGCCCGTGTCGTCGAGCGACGTGCAGTGCATGCCGGTGATGGGCATGTCGTTTGGCAAGCCGCGGCCCATGACGCTCGAAGAGATCCACGAGCTGCCCAAGCGCTTCGCCTTTGCCGCCCGCGTCCTGGCCGAGGCCGGAGCCGACGGCGTCCAGCTCCACGCGGCGCACGGCTACCTGCTGAGTCAGTTCCTCAGCCCGCTCGTCAACAGGCGCACCGACGCCTACGGCGGCGACCTCGACGGCCGCTCGCGCATCGTCTTTGAGATCATCGACGCCATCAAGAAGGCGGTGCCCGATCCCAAGTTCCTCACCTCGATCAAGATCAACTCGGCCGACTTTTCCGAGGGCGGCTTCGACGGCGACGACTCGATGGAGATGACCAAGCGCCTCGAAAAGGCGGGCGTCGAGCTCATCGAGCTGTCGGGCGGCACCTACGAAAACCTGGGCTTCGAGCACAAGAAGCAGAGTACCATTGCGCGCGAGAGCTTCTTTATCGAGTTTGCCGAGCGTATCCGACCGCACCTGACGACGGCGCGGCTGGCAGTCACGGGCGGCTTCCGATCGAGCAAGGCGATGGTCAAGGCGATCGAGGAGAAGAGCTGCGACATTGTTGGGCTGGCGAGGCCGCTGTGTGGGGAGCCGCTGCTGGTCAAGGAGCTTCTCGAGGGGACCAAGGAGAAGGCGACCGAGGCGCACCCTTCGATGCCGGCGCAGCTTACGCTGCCGGCGTGCGTCGTCCAACTCAAGCAGACAGGTACCGGGCAGAAGGTGTTCCAGATGTCAAACGAGGAAGACGTCAAGCAGCTCCTCGAGATCCTCATGCCGCCGCAGCAGGAGCCTAGCCACGATGCCGAGGCCAACGCCGAAGGTATCAAGCTCTGAAACCCTCCTCCTCCCCGCTGCCGCCGCCACTGGGTACCCATGTTTCTCTCTTCCTCCCACTCTCTTTTTTTACCGGATGATGGTAGAGTAGACCTGCTGCACCGTCTAACGCCCTGTTTAGCCCTATTGTACGACCTAAACGCCTACTATGGAATACCACCTCACGAAGAATGTCGACGTCTAATCATGGTGTCACCTAGAAGCAGAGCGTCGCACTCGGCGATGCGGGCGTGCTGCTGCTCGTCACGACGACACGGTCTCGGAGAGTCCATCGGAACGAGAAGAAACTGGTGCCGTCTCTGTAGCCTTCCGAACACACACTCGCAATCGTACCACAAGTTCCGTGCGATACCACCTCGCGCACCGTACAGTACTCGACGCAGATACAATCGTAGTTGTAGCTGTGTTTGTAGTTGTAGCGGTAATTATACTCGTACTTGTACTCGTAGTTATAATCGTAGACATAGTCGTAACTCCGCACCGGACACCGAGCAAAACGCAGACGCCGGCTTTCTATGTACCCCAGCCAACCACTTGGTCCCCGCCGTCATTGTACGTACACAGCATGGAGAGCGAGATCAGGCACAACGTTCCTTGCCCCCAGGACCAGAGTAGAAAACACAGAAGAAAGTATAGTACAGAAGGGAAGGCTTCGTAGCGTTGGAATGATTCGCGAACTTCAATAGAAGGATAGGACGTGAACGTCCCGAAAACCCAACTGATGTCGACGGCTGGACCTTTCGCGGAGATCCACAACCGTGAAGAAACACCGTGACTACCAACTCAAGCATAGATCGACTTCATCCCCGCCTATCCCTCTTTGCTCTTCTTTCCACCACCG
>JALNIF010003578.1:0-16422 GCA_026284005.1 Thecaphora frezii | reverse complement strand
TGTTCTGGTCATCGTGCCTCGTTTTCTGCTGCATCGACAGATCAGCAAGCACACCACACACATGTGCCTAGTGTTGCATATGCCGTGTATGCTATGGGGATCTTGGGTGACTGGACCCGCACTGCATGTATGTATGTAAATAGACTGGTTCCTCTTCTGTCTTAGGAACCACCATCATCTCGAAAACCATTCCTTCCACACCAGCTCCCACCATACTTGTCGTCGGCAAGGTGTTATTACACAAAGTCGACAGAGTCTGACGTTGCAACAGGAAGCGGAGAGCCAAGAACATGGGTGGAGGGTGAGGGGGTGAGGGGAAATGGGGGGAGCAACCTCGAAGCTGGCCATGATACGATGACGACAATAAGTGTGGACAGACCACTCCCGCTGGGGCTTTTGCCTGCCGAAGTCGACGGAGTCATGGACCTGGAAGGCGAGGGGTAGAGCGAAAGTGGCGGCGGGACCACGCCTCTAAAGGAAGGGTAGAGCGGATCGGCCTCGAGGTCCATGCTCTTGAGCCGCCGTTGGGCTCGGTTGCAACGCCGTATCAAGCCAAACTGACCCGCAACACCAGAAAAGCCTCGCGCACTGCTGCTGGAAAGGGGCGATAAGACATGATCCTCGTCATACGTTCGAATGTCTACCAGCTCTGAACCTCGCCAAAGTACGCTTGGGAAAAGGGGGAAGCGAAACGAAGATGATCGAGGACCTGCAGAACCTAGCCTTCACACCGTCGTAGCCAAGGAAAAGGGGGGAGGGGTAAGGCTATGGTTCCTGGTTTACCCCAAAGCGGATGTCTGGATTTCGTGACGCCACCGTGAAGGACAGAGCAGCAAGACCGACCGTTCTTGGGACGCCTCTCGCTGTACTTTTCCTATCGGGTGGAAGGCGACAGAGGGATCGACACGGAGCGACACAAGGCTCGAAGCGTAAACGTCGATCGGATGTGTCGCTGTGGGAGGAGAGGATTGCCTGATGGTCTGCAGACTCGCAAGTGGTTCTATGCTGCGTAGTGATGTCGTCTAAGCAGGGCTCGAGAAGGCTTGGTGCTTTCTCGGACGAGACAACTCGGCTGCATCTCGGCTCAGTGGCTCGCCTGCACGTGCTGGGGCGAAATTGAAATTTCGGGGGTGCCCAAAAGGTCACACGCGGCATTCGTCACCGCCAAGCCCTCTTTGGCTTCTCTCTCTCTCCCTGTGTCCCTCTTTCTCCCTCTCTCCCTCTCTCCCTCTCTCTCTTTCTTGCCCCATTGCCCCATCATCCCACCCACCGATTCTCCTTCGCCGGCCCTGTCTCGGCATCCGCGGAGCGGGGGGATCGCTTCGATGTCCGAGATTTCCTATCTCGACTGCAAAGTCACCGATGCCCGTCTTCGCCATGGATGTCTCGAGCCGCCGACTGCGGCCATGGCACCTTCTTGGGGTCCACCGTTCAGCTTGCTCGCTCCTCCCCCTTTGTCGCAGGGGCAAAAGGTGTCTATCCGACCCTGCTCCGCCCACGTTCATAAATTGGGGTTGTCTAGGTTCTCGGTCGCTCCTCTGTCGTCTCTGGCCCAGCAGTCTCTGGCTTCGCGGCTCGTAAGAAATGAAAGCTTACTCGTCATCCGCATCCGGCCTTGTCATAATGAAGAGGTTTAGCCCCGATGAGCCTGCTTCTTCAGGTGCTTGTTTACACGGGGCCGATGGCTATCCCACGTCCCGATGCAAGCTCCGTATAGCCCGCTTTCCCGCACTACGGCTGCAGCTGGGCGGCGTCCGCTCGCTTTCCCTTTGCTCGTGCCCCGCACCGACAAAAGGCCGAGGCAGGAAATGGGGGTTGATGTTGGGGGTGCGGGTGATCGGTTCCGCATAAACAAACATGCCAGCGTACTTCGACATCGAGTTTCATCTTCGGCAGAGCGTGGCTTCGCCTTGCCACGCCACCGCCGCTGCCGCCGCCTCTGGCCGTCAGCAGGCAGGCATAGCGCGCTTCGTAGCTAGCCTGTTGGCTCTGAGTTAGATGGACTCCCCCAATAATAGCCGACCCATGTGTCCTTCCATGCATCGCCGGACGTTTGACTCGCCATCCTCGGCAGCTGGCGAGCCAGCCACCGAAGGTCCTCAGCTAGTCGCCCCTTCCAGCTGCGCAAGTGGCTCTCCCTGCACTGATGTGTAAACCTCCTGCATCACAATCGAAGCTGCCACAGGGCCTTTGCGGATGGAAGAGGGCGAGAGGCCGATCGGCGCTATGCCGTTTACTAATGAGCCTGGGCAGGAAAGCCACCATGATTGTGCGTCCAATCATGATCGCGATAAACTGATCGTTTATCGACTTGACAAACAAAAAGCGGAGAGCTTGGCGACGTCCCCGAATCTCTCGGCGTCATCGCAACCCTTCGCCCCCGCCCTCCCGACTCTGGGGCTTCGAGCAACTCGGCTGGCGGTGTCTATGATCGTTGAAAAGATGGAAGCATCGCACGCTGGTCCTGGGGCTCTAGGTGCACCGAACCCAGCCACTACACTCAGACTGTGCGTGTTTGGTCCGACCCGGGCTCCGGAACCACAGAACGATCACCAGCGCTAACTACCTTTATGTTGAGTGTTTTTGTTCCCAGACGATGTCAACTCGTCTAGCGTGAAGTGTCCCCTCTATTTCGCTTCCACACCGTGTCTCCTAGCGCCAGAGGAAAGTGAGCGTGCTCCACCTATGAAACACCTACTTGATAAAGCTTACTTGCGCAATGCGGCGAGAACGTCTAGTTTTCTCTTGGTGATCACCAGGATAATCATGTCTAGCACTCGTGCGGGTTCACAGCCTCGAGTGATCGGCGTGCAGCCGTGAAACAATCGACGAGGCGGAGGCGGGCACGACCAAAAACGAAGACCCGTGCCAGATCACTCTATGGACGCCATTATCCTGCTTGACAATTGTCAGCATAGCCATTCCCTGCCGCCTGCGACGAGGCCGGCGAGCTAGGTGAGGAGCAGGATGCCGCTGCACGGTCTAAACTCGAGGTGAAAACAAGGCAGACGTTTTAGCTACTGCTTGTATGGGATTTGCGATGCGGCCGAGTCTTTTTGTTACTGATTCTCATCATTATCATTTTAGTATTGTTATATCGTTTTTTCTTAGGCCCAACGATTAAGCCTTTCTTTGACTAGGCAACTAAAAGAGGGAACTTAAAGATCGCCCCGTGCTTTAGGCTTTGGGAAGCCGGAGGCATGGCAGGGCTTGTCTGTGTTGTGTATGTACATGGTACAGTTCTCGCCTTTTTAGATCACCGGCGAGCCCAAGTGTTCGCAGCGGTCCTCGGAACTCGCCGGCAGGGAGCACAGGTTTAAGGGTGGTGATATTGTTCGCGATGCAACATCCGGCAATGGGCCCTCGCGCAAAGCAGAGGTGCCGACGGATAAGGTCAAAGCGCCATGACTTCGAAGCTTGAAGATCAGGCAGATCAAGATAACAAAAAATAGGGGTGGTAGGTAGATACCGACCTGAGCGGGTGATGTGGGATGCAAAGATGGTCATCCATCCTCTCTTGACGGTGGGGATGAGGCGAGGTCCAAGATGCATGGCCGACAAGCGGCAATAGCGCTGACGGCATCGCCGTGCCCAAGGAAGCGGTGACCACAGTTGAACGTGGTTGCTCTTTGTCGAGCACGCTAGTGACTGGGAAGTGTAGCGCTGCTCCTCTTTTCATGGCTGCTGGGTGCTTTGCTCAACGTTTTCAATTACACCGAACAAAGCCGGTGATGGGAAAAAATACAGAAATTAAAAAGTGGGGCATGGCCCCTCGAATTATTTTCAAAGGCCGCTCCGAGGCAAAGGGTATTGCTTGCCATAGGCAGGAAGGTAGCGAGCAGGTCCGCAGTCCGACGCTGTCTTCCGACTGATCGTCCCGCCGAGCGTCGAGCGTCGAGTAGCTAGAGTACCATGGCGGAGGGAAGGGGGCAGGGCGGTTGGGCTTGGCGCTCATGCGGCCAACCATGATGGGCCTCGAAATTTAATTTCACGGATGGCTGCGGTGCGTGGCTTGGTGTGCTTGCCGCTTTCCCCACCCTCTCCCCGCCTTGCACGGCCATGCCTTCCTATCATTGCCTGTACGGCCCCGAATGCGCAAGCCAGGGTCTGGATTGCTGGTCCGCTTGCTTCCATCGGCTCAAGAGGACGATCTGGTCAAATCAAGGCAACAGTTAGGAACCAGGCGGGCGGTCCAATTGGCGGTCTATGTAGTATCCAGCGTGCCGCCCTGTCGGCGCATCCCTTTCACGGTGTTGAGCTCAGCTCATCGTCCAACCAACTCCGTCCAACTCTACGGCGAGCGGGTGGGCGGCCCAGCCATCGCCACCGATGATGGGCGTCGTCTTGGCTCTGCGGCTGCAGCCTCCACTCCCGACCGCATCAAGGCATCAATGTGCCCTCTTTTCACCCTCATGCGTAATCACGATACCGGTCGCTCTTATTTCACAAAAACAGCCAAATATCCACGACCTTGGCCTGTGATGATGCACGACAGCTTCGGGCACCTCCTACTTAATTTTCCACAAACATGAATCACCATTATTTTGTCATGGGATGACAGCCAGATGCAAACGGTTGGCAACCCTCCGTCAGAATCTCGCTCAGCACCAGTACATCTACGAATCCGTTTTTGCTTTTCCTCCCGAGTCGACAGATGCTGCCCGCCGCTTTGTAAAGGAGGCTGAGGTCGCGGTTGGCTGCGTGCTGACCAGCTCGTGCTTGTCGCGAACGCAGGGTGAAGTGGACAGCGGCACCGCTTTGTGACCGTGCGCAAGAGGAGCGGGAACAAACGCCGCCAGCCGCCTCCTGCCTGTATGTTGCCTTTCGTCGCCCGCTTGCTCATCCACAGCACCGCCGCGCGCGCTGCAAAGCCCTGCAAGGCTTGCGCTGGGCAGTGCAAGAGGCCACATGCGTGACGCTCTGTTGCGCCAGGAGCCAAACCGGCCCTGCTGTCTGAAGTGACATCCGCCCTCGCTCTCAATAATCTATCTTGAATCGTTCCAGATTGGCAGAAAAGCGAGGCAAGGCAGGCCCCCTTGTCGGCTCGTTTACCAGACGACGAGGTAGGAAGAGTTCGAGGATGGCGGTTCAAGACGATGTGCCACTAGAGACACCGTTCCCGGGAAGTCTAGCTCGGCAGTCGCGGAGACTCTTGCCCCGACAAAAGAGCATCAAGGCCGCGGATGTGGTGGAGGACATGGCAGCTCTCGATGACGGGGAAGGGGCAGGAGGATGGGGCAATCTTTTGGGGGCTCCAGGAACATGCGGCGGTTCGTCATGCTGGATAAAGGCGCAACTACTCTGTATGTACGATGTGCAACCCTCGCTGCCTCTAGGCCAAAGGCGACGCTGCAAGCTGCATAAGGTGCAATAGAATCCCGCAACACCCTCTTTTTCCCTCTGATTCTACATATCCGCTCAGTTTTAAGCCCGATTAGCTCCAACTCCCGCTTCTTTTCGCCTATACAGTGCGTATATGTGATCGACGACCCACTTGTGTGCCACGGGTCGAGATGCACGCTGGGGAGGAAGAGGGTGTCTCGTTTTGACGGCAAAGAAGAGGAGTTAAGGTGCGAAATTGCCCGAGGCCACATGAGCCAGCCTGTCGCTCACTATGGTGGGCACCGACGAGGGGTGGACAGGGCGCTTAGGGAGCTGGCGTCGGTGGCAGCGACAGAGACAGGTGCCAGTAAGTTGGCTGGGCCGAACCAAGCCCTTGCGTCGCGCTCAGCTGGAATGAGCAGCGCCAGGAGATGCGCACGGGGGCTGGTCTGATCGATCGGCGACGTGCGCTCTGCACTGTCCGCCACCGAGCCTACGCCATGGCCCAAACGCGCTAAGGTGAGCCCAGCCTGCGTCCTTTCCCTTGCGTAGGCTCGGGCCAAGCTTGGGAGTCAGGGCGAGCTTGAGCTTGACCAAAAGCAGCGTGTGCGTTGGCTAGCGCAGCGGTGGCAGGCAAGCAAATAGAGAGCGCAAGTCAAGCGAGTAGCTTGGCAGTCTAGTCATACTTGTGATTCTCACTAGCGGTGTCCATGTGCTCCAGTCACAGCTTTAAGTTTGCGCATTGTTCTGATTAGAGGGCCGGCGCCCCCGAGCTGTAAGCCAAAGGCCAACCATGTAAAAGCGCACAAGAAAAGCCGAGTTTGCAACACCGGCCATAACTAACTATGTATGTAGTAACACTAAGCTGCGTTGGGCATCTGCAGTTTGCTGCATGCGCACGCCTGGCCGGCAGCCAAGTCGGCGTGTTGACTTGAATGCAAGGCTTGCAAATCGTCTTGGTCGCTTCGCCAATACCACACTCGCGCCCACGAAAGCACACTTTGCATTTGCCCATTCCAATTTCTGCCTGAATTTTGAAATTCTCTGCTTGTGCGGCGTCGTGTTGGTCGCTCTGTTCGCTCCACGTTCTCTCTGCCGGGTTCCTGCCTGCGCGGGCTTCGATGTCGCTCCGGTTGCCTTTGTTCCTCCATCCCGATGGTATACCCACCCCCCCAGTTTTCCAGCCTTCGTCCGACCGGAGCGGCGCTATCCAGGCCGAGCCTGGATGTGGCCACTATGTACGAAACCCTATGCCGCCTCGGCTCTTGGCTCCCTCTCGCGTGGCAGGCCGATCCCATCCTCCGGCCCTACTCTCCCCTTTCATGGGTCAGGCGAGGCCCTCGATTTCTAGGGTGCTCCCATCGACACCACCTCGGCCAGCCGTCACCTTCCGCACACATACACACACAAACACACACTTATGCATACACGCACCCTCGTTTCTACTATCACTCCTGCACGCAGGCAGGCAGCAGCTCGTCGTCCATTGTCTCGTCTCCCTCCGCCTTGGTCGGGCCACCCTCCCCTCCCGACCGGTCAAAGTTTCTCTGCGCTGCCTCTTCCCGTCCGTCGATTGACAGCTTTGCCGCCATCATGGACAGGCAACGCTGCTCCAGAGCAGCACCCTCCCTCCGCCACCCGCTGATCCCTCGTCCGCCCGTGTTGCTATAGCGGCGGCTACAGCGACGGTTACAGCGACATCAAGATGCCCTCGCCCTCCGCTATAAGAAGCCCGAGATGGCAGACCTCGGTAACGTGTCTTTTCTTCCCATCAAACCTCGTCCATCTCTTCCTTTCCCCTAATCACTAACACACGCACCTTCCCTCTTTCCCTACCACCCCTCCTCCTCCCCTTAACTCTCACTATCCCTCCTTCCACGGAAACACCTTCCTTCGTCAAAATGATCGCCGCCAACCTCCTCACCCTCGCCGTTGCCGCCGCCGGCGCCGTCGCGGCTCCCCTCACCAAGCGCTCCTACTCGGGGCAGGCCACTTACTATGCCGCTGGCCTCGGCGCTTGTGGCTGGAGCAACACCGGTAGCGACTTTGTAAGTATCCAGAACTGGCCAAGATTCTGCAGCTGTCGTTCCTCAGTCTTCCATTCCTATGTGGCTGACCCTCATTCTTGCAACTGCTTCGACTCCCCTCTTCAGATTGTCGCCCTCGACGCTCCCCTTTGGGGCACCACCTCGGGCCAGGCTAGCCAGTACTGCGGCAAGCAGGTCGTCATCACCAACAACCAGAACGGCAACACCCAGACCGCCACCATCTCGGACCTCTGCCCCGGTTGCGCCTACGGCTCTCTCGACATGTCGACCAGCCTCTTCTCGGCTCTGAACAACGGCAACATGGATGCCGGTGTCTTCCCCATCTCGTGGCACTTTGCTGGCGAGAGCAACGACCAGCCCTCTACCACCTCAACCAAGACCAAGCCCGTCCCCAAAGAGACTGCCACCCACTCGGCCAGCGCCACCGCCGTCTTGTACAAGGCCGAGGCCACCCACACCCCCTCCTCGACCACTGCCGCTGCCCAGCCCAAGTCGACCGACCAGTCGGCCACCGTCGTCACCACCCCCGAGCGATGGGACAGTGTCGAGAACCAGTGCGGCTTCACTGCTGATGAAAAGACGATCGGCGTTGCCATCGGACCGTCGTCTCTCCTCTCCAAGGACGACCTCTACAAGGCCTGCGGCAAGTGGATCCAAATTGAGAACAACGACAACGGCAAGGCCCTCAGCGTCCAGGTCGTCAGCTACGTGCCCGAGGCCGAGTCGACCTTCCTCGCCATTGCCGACGGCTACACCTGGCTCGCTAACGTGTACGGTGACTACGTCCAGCCCATCAAGTCCCTCACCTGGGGCTTCATCGACGGTCAGGACATCTAAAGCGCCGCCTTCTCCCAGTGATGCGTGCTTCCAACATCGTCCGCTACACCCTCCAAAACACCACCAACACCAAGACTACGCCATAGAAAACTGTTCCGGTCGTCTCTCTTTCTCTCTCTCTTCTAGAGGCATGGGCCCGGCCGTCCATTGCCGCCGCGATACTCTTGCGTGGTCATTTTTGCCTCTTCTCGCCAACGGAGCTGCGCTACCGTATCCAACCTTTCGTACTGTATTCTTACCAGCCTCTCAGGTCGACGGTCTGGATCTGTCCTAGAGCGACGCTGATCCTACCGAGGCCGACCTTCATAAGCTCGCCGATGCTTTGGGCCCTCGATTTGTTTCCTTCTCCGCCTTTCCTTCTACGACGGGGCCCATTCTTACGTGTATACGAGCTCTTCATTCCTCCTCTCTCCTTCCCTCTCTTGTTCGTTTCGCTAGATCCTGTTCTCGTCGTCTTATGGGCTTTTCCTTTTTATGCAGCATAGAACTCCCCTTCCCTCTTTACTGTAGTCACCGGACTTGGCTCTTGGCGGATACCTGTTTGGCACGTTTGCTCCGACAATACTAGGTTGTCGCGGTAAAGGATGCGATCAGGCAGACAAGCAATCAAAAATGTCGGGCGTCTAGCCTCTTTTCTCACAAAGAAACCCGCTCGTGACTTCGTCTGGCTGTTGAGGAAGGGTGCCTCGACTTTCGAGCGCTGGATTGGGCGAAGCCGACGACCAACGGTGGACGGAACCGAAATGACAGAATGAGGAGTCCATCGGGGCAGGGCAACTCTGTTCTCTGAGCTGAGGATGGGGAATGTTGGGCCCTTCGAGCTGCGACCACTGGCGAGGTGGACTACGCCTGGCGCCACCGGCTGGACGGGCGCGCGATCAGTTACTCTCTGCGGCCAGGTTAGGCTTGTTTGGGAGGCGACTTTAAACGAAGGGCCGCTTGGTCCGATGCTGGGCCGGAGCGTCATGCGCGGAGGGGCGGTTGGGGATTTTGTCTTGTGAGAAACGCATGGCGCCAATTCAAGCTGGACGAAAAGAAAAAACCAAATGAAACCAAACGAAGTGAAATAAAATAAAATAAAATAAAATAAAATAAAATAAAGCGAGCGGCTTGGCATCTGTCTGTCTGTGATTAGAAATCAACGGCAAGGTGGAGTCATGGGGCGCAAGCAAGGGCCCAATTAAAAAACAAAACAAAAAAGAACAAAAAAAAAAAAAAAAAAACCAAAAAACCCACATACATACACACACACACACACACACACACACACATACACACACACACGCACGCGAAAACGGGTGTTGAGAGAGAAAGGCGGGCGGGCCATTTGGCATTTATATTTTTGTGTGAGTCGAGTTGTCAGTGTTGAAGACGGCTCTCTCCGCACCAGATTACAAAGATGGCTACGCGGCTGTCTGCGGTGTGTCGCTGATACCGCCTTTGGCTGAAGCTGTCATGCTGCTGAGCGGTGGTCCCTTCCTCACCTTCCCCCCTCTCCGTTCCCCACAAAGCCCCCGTCTTTACTTTCCTCGAGGCTTTGGTCCCTTCTTTCCTCTTGCCACCACCTCCACCACCTTCACACTCCCTTATAACCACCAGCTGCTTTGCCTGCTGCATAGACTACCTTTACGTAGTCAGCGCCACCGGGCTTGCCCTCTCTTTTCGGACGCCACTCAGCTCCGACATCAGGCACACCCTACGCGCCTCGTCTCCCGCCATGCTGGCTCCCAGGACCGCTACGGCCGCACCGGCCCGACTCGTGGCCGCGGCTCGCCACTCGCTTCTCCGCTCCGGCGCCCTCCCCTCGGCCGCCGCAACGATTCCGCTAGCATCGCGCTCCTGGTCCAGCTGCACATCCATGGCCACATCTTCGCGCCAAACACATAGCTTCGCCGAGCGCCGCGCGCCCGCTGCCCTCTCGCGCGGCTTCAAGACCTCGCCCCTCTCAAGACGAGCCGTGCCAGCGGACGAGGTCGAGGAACCCTTTGACCTCGCCAAGGTCGAACGCGTGTCGGACGAGGCCGACGTCATCATCGTCGGTGGCGGTCCTTCAGGTCTTAGCGCCGCCATCAAGATCAAGCAGCTCGCCGAGCAGCGCGGCGAAGACATCCGCGTTGTCGTGCTCGAAAAGGGTCCCGAGGTCGGCAACCACATCCTTTCGGGCGCCGTAATCGAGCCTCGCGCCCTCGAGGAGCTCTTCCCCAATTGGAAGGAGCTGGGCGCCCCGCTCAACCAGCCCGCGCTGCAGGATCAGATGCGCTTCCTCACACCCACCGGCTCCTTTCCCATGCCCCACCCGCCACAGATGTCCAACAAGGGCAACTATATTGTCTCGCTCTCCCGTGTCACCGCTTGGCTGGGCGAGCAGGCCGAGGCGGCCGGCGTCGAAACCTACCCCGGCTTCGCCGCCTCGACCCCCATCTGGGAGATGGACGCCAACGGCAAAAAGGTCGGCCTCAAGGGCGTCATCACCAATGAGATCGGCCTCAACAAGCAGCGCCAGCCCAAGGACAGCTTCGAGCCGGGCATGGAGTTCCATGCACCCATCACCCTCTTTGCCGAGGGCGCCCACGGCTCCATGACGCAGAAGATGATCCGCGAGCTCGGCCTACGCGACGCGGTCGGCGCCGACCCGCAGACGTACGGCCTCGGCGTCAAGGAGGTCTGGAGGGTCAAGCCGGAGAAGCACCAGGCCGGTCTGGTCACCCATACCATGGGCTGGCCGCTCGACACGCACACCTACGGCGGATCGTGGACCTACCACATGGAGGACCACCTGGTGTCGATCGGCCTCGTCGTCGGCCTCGACTACCAGAACCCGCACCTGAGCCCCTTCCGCGAGTTCCAGCGGATGAAGCACCACCCCTTCTTCCGCGACCTCTTGGAGGGCGGCGAGTGCCTCGCCTACGGCGCGCGAACGCTCAACGAGGGCGGCTACCAGTCGATCCCCAAGGTCCACTTCCCCGGCGGTGCGTTGCTCGGCTGCGCCGCCGGCTTCCTCAACGTGCCCAAGATCAAGGGCACGCACAACGCCATGAAGAGCGGCATCCTGGCGGCCGAGGCGGTAGTCGACGCGTTGGCCAAGCGCAACGAGTCGGGTTCGACGGAGCAAATCGACCTGGCCGACTACAAGGCCAAGCTGGACAACAGCTACGTGATGAAGGAGCTCTACGAGGTGCGCAACATCCGGCCGTCGTTCCACAACCCGCTGGGCCTGTGGGGCGGCATCGCCTACTCGGGCGTCGACTCACTGATCCTCAAGGGACGCACGCCGTGGACGTTCCGCCACGTGGGCGAGGACCACGCGCAGACGAAGCCGGCGTCGCAGTGCGAGCCGATCGAGTACCCGAAGCCGGACGGCAAGCTGTCGTTTGACATTCTGACGTCGGTGTCGCGCACGGGCACCAACCACGCTGAAGACCAGCCGGTGCATTTGGTGGTTAAGGAGGGCGACTACAAGGGCCACGTGGAACGCAACGTGGGCATCTACGACGGACCGCTGGGCCGCGCGTGTCCGGCGGGCGTGTACGAGTACGTCGATGCCGACGAGGGCGGCGGCGAGCACGCGCTGGGCAAGAAGCTCGTCATCAACTCGCAAAACTGCATCCACTGCTACACGTGCAGCATCAAGACGCCCGACCAGAGCATCCGGTGGGACGTGCCCGAGGGCGGCGGAGGACCCAAGTACTCGATGACCTAGACGGCGGCGGCGGCGGCGGCGACGGCTGGTGTTGAGCGTACGAGTACCGGCCAAGTTTTGTTGTATTGCGGAAATGGGTAGCAAGCTGTAATGCCATGATGGAATGGTGATTGCAACCGTGCTTTTCTCTTGTCGATTCTGCCTTTTCGCTGAGCGTCCGTGTTGCGTGTTCCGGGTTCCGAATTGTGAGACCGAAAAAAATGGCAGGCGGCCAAGGCAAAATTTGCCGGCGAGGGGAAGGAGGGTGGAGAAGCAATGGTTTGGACGCTGTAGCGCGATGGTTGGTGGGCAGTTGCGGCCTGCGTAGCAAGGTGGACAGGCAGGCAGGCAGGCTTCTTCCCGTCCTCCACATCCCGCTCCTCGTCTCGCTTTCTTTGCCTTTCTCTTTTCTCGCTCAGGGGCAAGGTTGTCCACCGCCATCCTACCGCCCTGCCTTTATCCTGCGCCATGTCTGCGTCCGCCACCTCCTCCACCCCCACCGCGGCTGCGGGGGGCACGACGACCGACCACCCCACCATCGCCGGAGCCAAGCTCCTCACGCTCCCCGACGGACGTACCAAGCTCCTCCGCCCCCGAGGCAAACGAGGCGGAGCCAAGAACCGCAAAAAGACCTCCTCCCCCTCTTCCTCCTCCACCGCCGCCACGCCAGCGGGGAAGCAAACCAAGGCGAAAAAAGTCAAGGACGATGCACAGCGCACCGCGACCGAACACTCGCTGCGCATCGCAAAGTACCATACGCTCGAAAAGCAGCTCGCCAACGCCAAGGATGAGGAGGAGAAGCAGAGGATTCGAAAGCAGCAGGAGGAGCTGGGAGGGTTGGAAAAGTATCAGGAGGATTCGATGAAGGGTGGCGATAGGGTGAAGGGTGGGGAGAGTGGAAAGTGGTGCGCGGAACAGTTGGAGAAGGTTAGGGGTAAGAAGGATGTGAGTTCGACGTCTCTACTCCCCCTCTTTTCCTCGCCCGCCGTATCGAGTACCGAGCTCAACTCCCCTCCCCCTCCCCTCTCCCTCGACTTTGGCTCTACTCTGCTTCCCCCACCCTTCAATTTCGATATGGCAGATCAAGATCCTCGACGTCGGCGCCATCTCGGGTACGTCGTACGAAAAGTTCAAGTGGATCCACCCGACCTCGATCGACCTCAACCCGCGCTCCGACGCCGTGCAGAAGTGCGACTTTTTCGACCTGCCCAAGCCGGCCTCGGAGGAGGACAAGTTCGAACTCGTCGCCCTCAGCCTGGTGCTCAACTTTGTCGGCGATTTGCGAAAGCGAGGTGCGTATTACTCCCCTCTTCTCTCGATGCTTGCAATGCTGGTCCTAGTATTTGCTTGTGTTTTTGCTCCTTGGCTCGACGCTCCGTTTGAGAGGGAGCGAGAGAGACGGTTTAAACCTAACATCTCCTCCCTTCTTTTCCCCTTCCCTTTTGTATTTGTTTCATCCCACCTCCAAACCAGGCGAGATGCTCCTGCACGCCCACCACTACCTTCGGCCTGGCGGCTTCCTCTACCTCGTCCTCCCCCTGCCCTGCGTGACCAACTCGCGCTACCTCACGCACGACCACCTGCGTTCCATCATCTCGTCGTGCGGCTACGAAGTTTTGGTGCAGCACGACTCGAAACGCCTCACCCGCTGGCTCCTCAAGCGTAAAAAATCCCCCCGAAACAAGTGGGACCGCCAAATTTACCGCAAAAAGGAACTCGTATCGGGTCCGCATAGGAATAACTTTGCGATTTGTTTGGGTAATCCCGAGGAGGCGTAGGTTGCGTCTCTAGAGGAAGAGAGAAAGGAAGGGGGGGACTTATTTACTTTTTTCCGGTTCGGTTTGGTCCGTTTTGCTCGCTTGAGTGCAAGTGATATTTTTAGCTCGTCCTGCTTTGGATGTGGGACTCAGAGGCTTCTGTCTTGGTGTGGATCCGTCTTGGCATGGCTCCGTCTCGGTGTAGACACCGCAACCGACAACACCACCATCTCTGTCGTTCCCTCACAGATGCGCTCAACCTTGCGCCCACACACACTCCCAAGCCCAAACCGCCAACCAAGAATCTCGGTCGCGAGAAAAAAAATAATGGTATGGGTTGGACCACAGTGGAGCCTACACGGCTCGATTTCCGTAGACTGGAGGCTATAATACATCGTCCCCACGTTTTGGCTGAGTGTTGGGGTGCGCAGGAAAATAAACCTAGAAAAGAAGAAAAAAAAACTAAGTACCAAGGATTGGGAGTATGCTGTTGGAGCACCATATGCTGGAACGTCGAGGGAGAGGGTAGGGTCTATGCGGGGATTGCGAAAAAGAGGGAAAAAAACCATAAAAAAGGGGGGGAAGGAAGAAACGGGAATCATACATAGAGAAAACTCGCTAGAAAAACGACCGGCCAAACGAGCCGCTCTCGGTGTTGGTCGGCTTAGGGCTCACTTCGAGCACCGAGTAGTGGATCAGGTTCAACGCCTGCAGTCCGACCCCCCGAGGTCAAGTGGCAACACAACAAATCGAGGTACAAAAAAGCGCGGTCAGTCCATCCGTCGTCCGCGCCAGATTCCATGTTAAGGGCAGGAAAAAAGGAGACCGGGAGGAAAAACACAACCCACCTTGATCGCCAACTTCTCATGCAAGACGCACGAGATATTAATCTCGCTCGCGCCTTGGCTAATCATCTCGATATTGACATTCCCCTCGGCCAGCACCGTAAACATACGGCCCGCCACGCCCACCATGTTGCGCATATGCCTCCCCACCAGGCTCAGGATCGCCATGTCGCGCAGCACGCTCACCGTGCCCACCTTTTGCAGCTCGGCGCGCAGCTTGTCGAGCGTCCGCGGTCGCAAGCCCGCCGCCATCGCCATCGATACGTGCACCTCAGACGTGGAAATCAGATCCACCACCACCCCGTACCGGTCCAGCGTACCAAAGATCTTGGCAAAGAAGCCATGGCTCACTGTCTTGCGGTTCGAGTGCACGTTGAGCACTAGCACATTGTCCTTGATCGTCACCGCCGTCGGCAGCTTGCGCTCGCTCCCGTGTACCGGCTTCGCCGCCAGCGGCTTGCCCGTCGCGCCCCACGCGCCCAGCTGCGCGCTGCTGGCGCTCGGCGTCATCGGTGGCCGCGGCTGGTCCACGTGGCCGTCGACCAGCTTGTCCTCGCTGCTGTCGTGGCCCTCGGGCACGTCGGGGAAGATGACGGTGCCCGAACCGCCTGGGTTCTCGACGTTCTTGATGCGGATCGGGATGGCCTTCTTGATGGCCTGCTCCATGGTGAATGGGTGGATGACCTCGCTGCCGTAGTAGGTGAGCTCGGCCGCCTCCTCGGGCGTGATCGAGGGGATGTGGCGCGCCGTCGGCACCTTGCGCGGGTCGGCGGTGAAGACGCCGTCGACCTCTTTCCAGATCTGGAGCTCCTTGGCCTGGACGCCGACGGCGCAGAGGGCAGCGCATAGGTCGGTATAGCCGCGCCCGATCTGCGACAAGAGCGATCCGGGCACGGTGCCAAAGTAGCCCGTGACGACGGGCAGGCCCTTGCAGGCGCGGAGACGGTCTCCAAGCGCGCGGCTGAGGTTGTCGTAAAACGACTGGTCGAGGGTGAATTCGCCCTGGCTGTCCTGGCTAACGTTTTCGATAAACGAGGCGTCGACAATGTTTTCGAGGGTGACGAGCTCAGCGTCGATGCCGGCGTCGCGGAGGGCGCCGACGGCGATGCGGCACGAGAGCTTTTCTCCGACGCCAATGATGACGTCCTTGGAGCGGGGCGAGATTTCCTCGATGATGTTGGCGGCCATGAGGAAGTCGCGGAGGCGCTCGCAGTCCTGGACGATGTCTTGCTCGAGCTGCTGGCGGAGCTGGGGGTCGCGGGTGACGGCCTTTTGGGCCGAGGCGAGGTGGTCTGCGAGGATGCGGTCGACAGTGGCGTTGTAGCCGACGGCGATTTCGGTCTCGGGGGAGCTGTCGGACGAGTTGTCGGCAGCTGTTGCTGTCGGCGGCGTCTGTGTGCCGTCATGATTATCGTTGTTGATGTTGTTGTTGTTGTTGTCGTCGTCGTCGTCGTCGTTGTTGTTGTTGTTGTTCTTCTTCTTTGTGAGCTGGAGCTGAGCGAGCTTGTTGTCAAGTGCGACGGAGCTGAGGCTCTCTGGCTTTGCGGAGCTGGCTCTGGAGCTGGGGCGGCGGGCAAAAGCGGAACCGGGGCGCGGGCTAGGGTTGGCGTTGGAGAGAGAGGCGACGGAATTGGCGATGCTGGAATCGTGCGGGGTGAGGGCTTCGGTGGCGGCCTGGAGGAGGAGGTTGGTGGTGCCGAGGGCCTTTGTGTGACCGGAGCGGGCGGAGCATACGATGGCGACGTGGTGATTGGTGTGCATGTAGGCGGGGACGATTTGGTTTGCAATGCGCTCGAGGAACTTGCCTACGCTAGTGCCGCCATACTTTTGGATGATCCAAGGGGCGTTGGGATCGTCGGGAGGGGAGCGGAGGTGGGTGGTGGGGGGCATGGCGGTCCGAGGAGCGGGGGTTGGGGGTTGGATGAGAAAGAGAG
>JALNIF010003574.1:0-10226 GCA_026284005.1 Thecaphora frezii | reverse complement strand
CCGCTCGCCGGATCGACCTCCTGGGAAACGAAGCGCAGCGTGTTCTGCAGCGTTGCCTGCGGGAAGTCAGTGGCGCTGCCGTCTCTTGTGAATGAGACGTAGACGACGTCGCTCGGGTTCTGCGCCGATAGGGTCGGGGTCGTGACAATAAAGTCCTCGGTTCGGCCGGCCTCAGTGGCGCCTCCAACGACGACGGCAACGTTTCCCAACACGAGCTCGGGCAACATATTGGTCACGTTGTACTGTTTTTCGCAGGGGTGGGTGGGGAAGGGGCCGAAGCAAGCGCAAGCGGAGAGAGCGGATCAGCGTAGTCTGGTCGCCCCCCGCGGGATCGATGGAATTGCCCGGCGCTGCAGCAGCAGCTAACTCGCCGAGACTCACTTGGATCACGACGTGCTCTGCAAAGATGTGTTTGACGGCGCTGACGACGTATTCGGTCTCTGACTCGGTCAGCTCGGCCGCCTTTGTCGAACTCTTGAGGACCAGTCATCACGACGTTGCCAACACCAACCGGCAACGGGAGGTCCACACAGACAAAGCAGACAGGAACAGGATGGGGGACAAATGGGTTGCCGAAGTCGCCGCGAGCTCCCAGCCTAGGGCCTAGCTTGGTCGAGCGCCGCACGAGAGCGAGACGGAGGGGGAAGAAGGAGCGAGAGCGCAGTGTTCGCGAGAACAGAGAGGGCGGTGCGCTAGCAATGCGAGGGAGAGGAACGGAGCAACGCACCCGGTGCATGGGGTAGTGAGAGCGGCATACAGGGTGAGGCGGGCGGGAAAGGAAACGAAGCGGGAGCGAGGTGCCGCCGTCGAGGAGCCGACAATGCACACGGGAAAGGAACGGGGTCGTCAAGGAACGACACAGTGTAATGATGGTGGTGCAAGAAGAGGAGAAGGAGTAGGGTGGAGGTCCTGTGCTGGCACCCACCGCACCACGCACGTGCCGCGCGTCGAGCAATTGTGCTCTGCTTGCTAGTAGCCGCCCGAGGACAGAGATTGTCTAAAAATACAATATGTAGGGGTCAAGGATAATGATAGTGAGAGGACGGGTCATCTCGCCGAGCCGCACAGTAAAAGGCCGGTGGGGGAAAGGAGATGGAGGGTAGGGGACTAGCTGTCATCGCCGTCGTCCCACAGGTCGTTGTCGTCTTCATGGTCATCGTCGTCATCGCCGCTGCCACCGCCTTGCCCGGTCGAGCCGCGACTGCCTGCATTGGCAGGAGTGACGTCCACGTCCATCGGAACCGGGGCAGCAGTGGGGGCAGCGGTTGCGGTAGCGGCGGCGGTGGCGGAACGGTTAGGAGGAAAGGCGGGTGGAGGCATGCTGGTCGTCAAAGCCGGTCCGCCATTTGCACTACCTCGGACGAGGCGCTCGGATGCGTCGCGCGCTGCGGCGTCGTCGCCGTCGTTGGTCGCTGTGCCCGATGCCGCCGCCGATGCATCCCTTTGCGCTTGCGCCTGGGCCTCTTTCTCCTGTGCAGCTTCAGCGGCAGCGGCAGCGGCAGCCTTGGCCTCTTTTTTCTCCCGCCTGGACTGCTTGACGTCGGCCAGCTGGCTGCGCTTGATGTCGCGTTCCGTCATCAGCTTTCGCAACGCTTGCTGGTGTCGGCTCTAGAAGGGGCCGACGGCCGAGGCGCAGATCGCAGGGGCAAATGGGTCAGAGGCAGAGGGGCACGGGGGTGAGAAGAGCAAGAGGCAAAGGGGGGAAACAGAAGGCCAAGGCGCAGCAGGTCAGCATCGGCTCAAGAAGATTAACAGGGGCAAGGTCGTCGCGCAGAAAAGACGACACAGCTGGCGAGTGCCGCCGACGCACCTTGATGATCATGTTCATGGTGCTGTCGACGTCGGCCTGCTTCCTTCGGACCAGCGCTTCGATTTCGCGGCACTCGGCCTCGAGCTGCGCCTCTCGTACGCGCGCCTCCTTCTCGTCGTCGTTTTCGTCCTCGTCGACATCCTCTTCGTCCTCGTCTTCGCCGCCATCGTCGTCGTCATCGTCATCCCACAGGTCCTCTTGATCGCTGGCGCGACTCTGCACCTCGCTCCCGGCGCCGCGCATCGATTCGGCATCCTCCTCCTCCTCGAGCGCCGCATCGAGCTCAGCAGCGAGGTCCTCGTCGACGTCGTCATCGTCATCCTCCTCCTCGTCCTCTTCATCATCGTCGTCGTTGCGCGAGCGGCCTGCGCTGGGGCCAGCGCCGCTCCGCTCTTCTCCGTCGTCGAGCTGCGTGCCTTCGTCGTCCGAGCCCATCGGACGGGGCGTGTCGGCGGCGCCGACGCCGGCAACCGAGGCGGAAACGGAACGGCCGTCGTCATCCTCGCCCTGGCCGTCGGCGTTGCCTTCGGCCTCATCGTCTTCGAGGTCCGGCGGGAGACCATTGGCCGTGTCAAACACCTCGTACTGCACCTCTTCGGCCTTCTTGTCCTCCTTGAGCAGCCGCTCCACCTCCTTTTCCACCGTCTCGATGGCCCTGCGCGGGGCACGCTTGCGGAAGCGTCGCTTTCGCGCCCACTTCATCGGAGGCGTGATGCCATGTGGGTAGATGAAGTCGTTTATATCGAAGCCCTTGCCGGACGAGGAGCCGGACGCCTGCGACTCATCCTGGATGCGGTCCTCGACGAGGAGCATCTGCGAAATGTCGGCAATCTTGAAAAACTGGCGGTTGTCAAGCGTTTTGTGGGATTCGATGATTGATGGCAGGTCCACCAGCTTGGCCGAGTAGAGGGCATCGCCGACGTGGAATACGGCCCGTCGCGAGTCTGTCGCGGGGTATCAAGCGGCAAAGGGGGCGTACAAGGTCAGCGCGAGGTCATTGCTGGGTCCAGCACAAGGGCCAGCTCGCAGCCCAGCCCCGAGATCAAACCCGCACTGCTCTGCAAAAGCAGACTAGACCCACCCTTGAACTTGAACCAGACGTCATCGCCGACCTGGCGCTTGGACACGGCCTCCCTGAGCTTGTCGCAGTCGGGACCTTCGGGCATGCGGAGGATGAGCTGCTCCTCGAATGCGAGGCCTTCGCCGGTCTCGTCATCCTCGCTGTCGAGCTCACGGTCGAATCCCTGCATGTAGGGCTTGGTCTTGGGACCCTGGCCGAGACCTCCAGCGGCGCCTCCGGCCTGTCGCATCTTGAGGCGGATCTGGGGTCGGTTGCCAGTCGGGATGCGGGTAGATCGCGGGGCGGCGGCGGCGGCGGCATTGCTGTTGCTGCTGCTGCGGCCGCCATGCTCCCAGGCGTCGGGTGAGGCTTCGCGCGCCATGAGCGCTTTGGCCGAGGGGCGCACGGCACGTTTGGGCCTAGCCTGGCGGTTGGACGAGTCGCCGTTGGCCGAGTCGTGCGCAGGCGTGCGCGGTGGCAGCGAGGGCGGAGGCATCTCTTGGCCGCCCGCCTTGGAGGCGGCGTCCATGGTGGGCGGTGGTGCGCGCGTCGATTCGATGGCTGAGGTTCGGAAGAGAGCTGGAGACAGGGGAGCGGAAAGAGGGGCGAAAAGGGGAAGAAGTTGGGGGGAGAAATGGGGTTCGGGGTCAAAGGGTCAGTGTCGGCGATGCCGATGCCGAATAACGGGCAGAGGGCAGAGGGCAGCGGGCAGAGGGCAGAGGGCAGAGGGCAGAGGGCAGAGGGCAGAGGGCAGAAAGGTTGATGGTGGTGACGCGACTGAGCCGTGTTGGCTTTTCCCGCCGCGTTGGCCAAAATGTAGCCGGTGCGTATCGCAGAAGTCGGATGTGCCGCCGCACCCCAAAAGGCCTACGCGCCAACCTTCGCCATCACACCCGCCGCGCTCTTCAACGATAGTCAACCATGTCAAGGTGTAGTCACTCCCTCTCAAGCCGTCGCGTGCACACCTGCAACACCTTTTGGGGTCCGCAACTCTCGTGATCCGCTGTTTTTCTTTTCTTCACCCAGCCCGGCTTGGGCAATTGAATTTGGGGGCTCATCGACGTCGTCTTGCTTCTGGCTGCGACTTTGACTGCCACCCAGCACCGTATTACACGTTACACACTGCTGTTCGTCACTCGTGACTCACCTCCCCTCCCTTCACAGGCAGCGCAATCCTGATTCAGCTCTTTGGGAACCCTTGGCTTTTATATTTTTTATTTTTCTTCGAGGGGGGAAGGATTTGTGTCGTCGTGGCAACAGTTTCGTCTCTGTATCATGGAACGCATGCAGTGCGTCGTCCTTGCCAACGAGCCGCCCAACGCTCCCTTGCAGAGACAGAAGAAACGAAAATGGGCGCCAACACGACCCAAACCAGATACCCCCTCCTCCCCTTGTACCTTGCCCCGTCTGCTCGAGTGGGTTAGGCTCGGAACAGGGATCACCACCGCCGTCAACACGGAGAGAGCCGTCAAGGTGGATAAGGCAAGGGTGTTGAGGAATAAGAGGATTGGCGAGCGGAATCCATCGACCCAGCCACTCGACGAGCAGCCGAACCGTGCGGAGGGTTTAAGTGGGCGTGTGATGTACATGGGTGTCTTTATTTTTTGCATGGATGCGCCCAAGATGCCAAGATTGAGACAGAAGGGGGGAACGAGCGGCTGGTCAAGAGCCGGAGCATATCGTTTGCTTTTCGCGGGTAAGGAGATGTGTGGTGTCGGTGGGGAATCCAAGGTGGTGGGGAGTGAAAGACGAGCCGGGGGATGCTGGGGGACCGTCTTAAGCCTCCTCGGCGCGGACACGGGCACCAGCGTTGGTGACCTTGATGCCGAGAACCTTAGCCCTACAGGAATGGAGGAAGGGATCGAGCGTCAGCACTAGCTCCCAACTCGACCGGACCTCATCTTAAGTCTGGCCCAAACGAGCGAGGACACGACTGAAACTCACTTCTCAAGGATCTCGATGCGCTTCTTGCTGCTGACGTTGTGGGCAACCTCGGCGGCGTACGAGTTGTTGTGCATGAGGAGAAGCTCAACGTCTCGGACGTTGGAGACGACGAACCGTCGGTAGCCGTTGGGCATCAGGTGGCGGGTCTTCTTGTTGGAGCCGTAGCCGATCTTGGGCATGGCAATCTGGCCCTTGAATCGACGTCGGACGGCGGAGTCGATACCCTTGGGCTTCCTCCAAGACTCGCCAACTCGGTCATATCGGTCCGAGTGGTGGCGCTTGAAGGCCTTGGTCCTCTTCTTGACAATGGGGATCTTGGTGGCGGCCATCTTGACTGACTGTCGAAGGGTCACAGTTGGAAAGACGGAGGGGGTAGTGGGCGGTGGTCGCAAGGGAGAGGGGAAAGGGGGAGGCGGTAAGGCGCGAAGGCGGCGGGTTGGCAGGTCGCGAAAAGGGATAGAATTTGCACAAGACAGAGCAAATCCACAACTCGTCAGTTAGAGCTCCAACTTCGCTGAAACGCCTGACCGCCAAGATGATGTCTACAGCACCCTTAGGCTGGCGTCTGAGAACCCTCATCCGCCGCTGTCGCCGGGCCACCGAGACTTCCGTCTTATGCCCTCCCCCCTCGCGCTTCGCTAAGCTGCGTCAATGTGCTGCTCGTCCTTACGAGCTCGCCTTCAAAGCATCGAAATGCGAGCTTTGCAGCAACCATCCCGGCTGAATCCTGGGTAACGGCGAGTCAGGGTACCAGCGTTGCATTCTGCCCCTTGGCTTGTCCATCCTCCGCCCGGCGTTGCGCGAGATCAGTAGGTCCGCGAAGATCCGCCATTGGACATGGGTTGGGGAGCTTCGTCGAGATCGATCGCAAATGTGGATAACGGCGTCCGCGGGGTGCGAGACTCACCTTTCTTGATGATGCTGATGGTGGTGTAGCAACGGTGGATAGCCTCCCACGACCATTCAGGCCGAGGCTCGCCGGCCTCTCGCGGCCAATGCTGCTGTTCGCTTTGGCCGCTCTGCCTGGCCCACCCTGCCCTGCCCCGCCTTGCCTTGCCTTGCCTTGGACTTGGCGGGCCTTTGCCGGTGCCGGTGCCGTCCCTGGATCGGATTTCCTCTTGCCCTCCTCGTCGCACCACCCCTCTCACCGAAAAAAATAAAGATAAAAAATAAAAAAATAAAAAATAAAAATAAAAATACCCTAGGTCCTCGCCGGCCCTCAACCTCTGCATTCCTTTCCTACATTGTGCTCGGCCGAAGCACTCACGTGCTCAAGAGGTGGATGGAATTTCGAATCTTGGCTGTCGAATTCAAATCACAGGGCACACTACCCCCACACTTTAACACAGAAAAATTCGAATCACCAACCTTTTTGTTGAAAATAGACGCACCATGCAGCGTGCGCGAGAGTGAGTGAGGGCGAGAGCGAGGGCGGCGAAGGCAGAGCGTACAACACAGAGAGGAAAGGGAAGCAATTGCCCAACGTAAATTCCAGGCCGAGAGGCAGCCAACAGAGACCAGCCAAAGGCACGAGTTCAGGCCAAGAAGAGGAAAAGGAGAGAGAGAGGGGAGAGAGGGGAGAGAGGGGAGAGAGGGGAGAGAGAGATGGCAGAGCGCTAAGCCGAGAGACTGAGGCCGCCAGACAAGCACAAGGCGCAGGCAAGCAGCCGGGCGGACCGTCGCCGTCGTCGGAAGCGCACCGAAGGGCCTTGTCACATCACCACCTGACCGTCACCCCGCCCCGCCCCCTACCTCCATCCGTCAAGCATATCCCTCAAGGTTCGTATCACCAGCCCAGACGACAAACGACGCATGACCACCCGCGACAATCCGGCGTATCCACAACCTATGCCTCACGACGACCCACGCCCCTTTTTGGATCTTTGCAGCGGCAACCGTATCCACTCGCCGTGCCATGACGACGCTAGCCGCATCCTAACCCTCCCCGACCAACCGATGATGGCAGCATCATCCGTACATACGGCTCCTTTGCCGCCCAGGCGCTCGACGCTTCGTCTGGCTCCTGGTAGCCCGATCTCGCACCCGAAACAGCCCGAACTATATGGAGGATTGCGGGACAAGAGAGAAGAGGGCCATTGTCTCGATGGAACGCCGCAAGGGGATAGGAAACTGGTGGAGCAGCACTTTGGTGAACGGTCGCATGGGAACTAGACATAAATGCATCTCGGTATGCTAGTCACGATGTTCCGGACGGCAAAACCGGGCGCTATGGAGCGAGCGCTGGAGGCAAGCATTGCCACATTCGAAGAGGTGGAAAAGGCGGAATTGCAGTGTTGATGGGCAAAAGAGGAAAAATCGGGCTGTTTCTGCGTGGGCGGGGCTTAGCGATAGGCGGATCGATGCTGCCACAGTCAGACTTGGGCGCGGCGGTGCGGCAATGCGGCCAGCGACGGCTATAAGGTCGTTTCGAGGTGCTGCTGCAAAGATATGAAAAAGGGCAGGGGTCGCCTTGTGGCAGCGGCGGTCTTGTCGAGGAAGTGAAAAAGTGCAACGTCGGCTTAACCCAAGTTTCACATTGCACAACCAATCTGTCACTGCTTCTTCCATTTCCCGGCTTACCGCTCGTTCACAGATGTCTCTTCAGCAGAGCAAGCCTTACCTCGTCGACGGCAAGGGTCACCTCCTTGGCCGTCTTGCTTCGATCCTGGCCAAGCAGATCCTGTCCGGCCAGAAGGTCACGGTTGTCCGATGCGAGCTCATCAACGTCTCGGGCTCCTTCTTCCGTAACAAGGTGCGTTGCAGGTTATTCTGATATGGGGACATGTTATCGCAACATTTACGACCCGAACAACGAGGACTGACACGAGCCTTTTGCCTTTACTGGATTCTTGCGGCGTCCTTTGTCTACAACAGCTGCGATACCACGCCTACCTGCACAAGAGGCACCTGGTCAAGCCCAGCAAGTCGGGTCCCTTCCACGAGCGAGCACCTTCGCGCATCCTCTACAAGGCCGTCCGCGGAATGGTCCCCCACAAGACCGCCCGAGGTGCCGCCGCTCTGCAGCGCCTGAAGCTGTACGAGGGTGTTCCCCCGCCCTTTGACCGCCAGAAGAAGATGGTCATCCCCGCTGCGCTGCGAGTTCTGCGACTGAAGCCCGGCCGCAAGTACGCCACCATCAAGAGGATCTCGCACGAGGTCGGCTGGAGCCACCAGGCCACCGTCGACAAGCTGGAGGCCAAGAGGAAGGTCAAGCAGCAGGCCTACTTCGAGCGCAAGGTTGCCGCCAACAAGGCCCGCGCCGCCGCCATCACCGCTTCGGCCGACAAGCTCAAGGACGTCAACGCTCAGCTCCAGGCTCTCGGACACTAAACGGATCGACTGGGAGCCCACGGATTCCCCGTTGCTCTCGAGGGGAGGTTTCGGTGTTTTCGGTGGAAGCTCAATCTGGCTGGGCCTAGCTAGGGCTGGCGCGTAATGTCTTGCCGTTTCTTGGTTGGGGGCGAGTTTTGGAGGATCGACGGCGGGATCGTCTCCGTTTCCCACCCTTTATGCCCTACTTTTGTGTGCGTTGGGGGAGGTCTTCTCTTTTTAAAAACAAAAGGGAAATGGGACTGGTTCGTCGCACGCAGCACATGCAACATGCACACACACACACACACGCAAAAATACACCCATACACACACAACACGCCTGTTGCCATGAAGAGAGTGATGCCAGCTTGGACTATGTGGGTGGTGAGGCGGATGTGTGGGCAGCGGAACTCCCCAGCGAGGCGGAGAAGCCGATGAGCCATGATGGTGTAGACGGATGCTGCATCCTGTCCAGATCGCGTGCGAAAGCGGGGGAGGCTCTACTCGGCCTTGGCACCAATATGACGGTGTACAACTACCAGCCGACGACATCGTGGGCCCGCGCCATGCTTTTTTTCCCTGTGTAGCTGTATCTGTCGAGAAAGGGTTTGCCATGATATCTCTGTACATGTTTGAGCTAGCGTGCGAGGACCAGAAGCGATGGACGTGGAGCGAGTGTTTGGTGCGAGGGACGATGGGAAGGCGTGGCTGTGGAGAGGGAGAGGTGGATGGTGGTGGTGGTGGTGGTGGTGAGGGTGGCGTTGTCGATGCCAGACAAGGCCGCGTGTGTGGGGTTTGGGTGCTCTCTGCACAGCTCTGTGACGGTGACTATGGTGATTGTGAAGAGGGCGTGTGACGGAATCGAGTGCAATTGTGAATTGCATGCACGCGGCGCGCCTCTCGAGACCAACACTCACCACTCATTGCTCGCTTCCACACGCCCACACGCGCACCAACACGCCCGTTGCTCTCTGTTTCGGCCTTCTCGTCTTCCTCCACCACCACCTCCACCTCGTCGCACATCGCACCACCTTGGCCCCGTCGCCGCCTCCTCCTCCCTTTTCTCTCTTCCCTTTTCTTTCCTCCCTTTCCTCTCCTCCCTTCCATCCTCCCACCATGTCGCTCTACACGCCCGCCTCAAAATCCAAGTCGCGGCGCACCGTCGCCAACGCGGTAGGCGCCAACGGCACACCCCTCGCCTCCTCTTCCCACCACCATTCCCACCACGCCTCGCACGCCGCAGGCAGCGCCGGATCGTCGCGCCTCACGCATCTCGGCAATACACCAGCCGACCTTACCGACGAGCAGCGCCAGGAGATCAAGGAGGCGTTTGAGCTCTTCGACACCGACAAGGACGGCGCTATCGACTACCACGAGCTAAAGGTCGCCATGCGCGCGCTTGGATTCGATCTGAAAAAGGCAGAGGTGCTCAAACTCCTCCGAGACCACGACAAGACGGGAGCCAATGTCATCGAGTGGGAGGACTTTAACAGGATCAGTGCGTGTCATCCCTCCCCTTCGCTGTATCGTTTTTTCTTCCTCTCGATAGAGACACCGCAGTCGAGAGCGGGGACTAATCTACCGTCCCATCATTCTCCCCCCTCCCCTTTTACTGTCCACACGCCCCTTGCCTCCGCTAGTGTCGGAACGCATCGCATCAAGAGATCCGATGGACGAGATCCGTCGCGCCTTTGCCCTGTTTGACGATGACGGCACCGGCAAAATAAGCCTGCGCAACCTCAAGCGCGTCGCAAAGGAACTCGGCGAAAACCTGGATGACGACGAATTGTACGGCTACCTCCCCTCCCCCTCCCCCTCCTCTTTTTCTCTTTCGACTGACCCAAACCTCTCCCTTCCGTGTGGTACGTACCGTGCGATGCGACGCAACAGACAAGCAATGATTGACGAATTCGACCTCGACCAAGACGGCGAGATTAACGAGCAAGAGTTTATCCAAATCATGATGGACGATTCCTAGTTGTTTTTCTCCTTTCTGTATTGTCTACGCCAGTCGATTGCAACATACCCGCACACTACCAAAACACTGAAATTCTCGAGCCTGCGAGCGAGCAACTTCTTCCCCCCCCCCCAAACACACACA